>JAPMOQ010056130.1:15920-31795 GCA_026543055.1 Argiope trifasciata
ATTTTTGCATAGAAATTGAAAACATTTTATTTGGAAATTTCGGCATTAAGGTTCTAAAATCTCTCGTACTTTATTCTAAAAGGAAGCAATCCATTTTGAGCCTGCTATTGTGCGTCTTTATTTAAAGTAAATCGCTTCACTTGACATTAAGCATATAAGCTATTTTTTGACATGGTATCTGGCATTTATTGGCTCCAATATGCAAAAGTAAGAATTAAGACATTATATAAATACTTATCATTATGTTTGTAATACGGTTCGGTGGTGATATTTGGTCCTGTAATGACCATTTCAGCACAAATGTTTCATCATATCTGTCAATGGTTCATAATACGTTTCATTTCCTCAATCAATGGTGTTCAATCGAAACTTTCCTTTGGTCGGATCCAGTCTTTGGAGACTTTATTCGTCATCTATTCCACTGTAGTTTCTCTAATGTCAAACGGCTGAATAACTAGCCGTTATATTAAGGCATCACGTTTAAGATATTATAATGCGTGATTTTGTTTTTGCTATTAATTACACCTGGAAAATGGCAATTTTTCCAATATATTTTTCTATAGTATAGCTAGAGCGTTTAAGCTTTATACCCATGTGTTTGACCGAAGATAATCATTCACTTAATTTCAATTTGCTGAAAGAGGGCTCAGAATTTATTATATTTAGTCACTGGCAATGTAAAGAATTGTAAAAAAAATATTACATTAGATATAGACAAAAATAGATAGCTGATGATTTACAAGTCCACTTAAGCCCAGCTAGTAACTCTAATGACAAATGGCTGAATCATAAGCCGTTATATATTACATCTCGTTAACAATTACGATGTTAGTCCAATGTAGATCGAGCTTCTAAATAGTTTTTCATATCTTTTGCAACATTCAACACACGGCTTGCAGTAAGTATGCCAACCCGAAAGCGTTGTCAAGCGTCATACAGCGCATATTTCGTGACAGTTTTTACCCGAGAAGCATCCATAAAACATATTCAGAGTATAAAATTCCATTGAGCCGAAAGCCATGGGAACTGAAATCATCGCCAATCGCTCTCACCTGCCGCCTTCGCCAATGGGGAAAAAAATTCGCCAAAAGTAGGTTATCACTCTGGAAATAACTCGCCATTGCATCACTCGAGTGCGGAAGGAAAACGCTTCCTTAATAACCCATATTCATGCCGGGATGACTCGTTTCGCTGTGAAGGTTGATTGGATCTGTCCATCTGTACGTTTTCAGCCCGTTAATTGGTTTCTCTTTCGGTTGATTGAAAGGGGAAGAAAAAGAATAGTTCGAGAGATAACTGGTTCAAATATCTAAAACAGACAGACCCACATGCATTAGTATTAAGAAATTTCGGCTTTAAGGAACTAATTTCTAAATTCGTAGGTCTCTCGTACTTAATTCTAAAAGGATGCAATGCATTTTGGAACCTTCTAATAAATGATGGTAATCTTTTGCATCAACTCTCAAATCAAATCAAAGTAATATTACGTAGAAATAAACTGGTTTTAGAAAGAAATTATTTTGTAACATTTTTTTAAAAAGTTTGAAAACTGTTGAAGATTCTTTATTGACGCCTGTCTGTTATTCAAATGTGATTGCAAAAATTGTGCTGATTGCTAAGATTATTTTTCGGAAATTTCGTCATTACGGTTCAAAATTCGTATGTCTCTCGCACTTTATTCTAAAAGGATGCAATGCATTTTTGAACTTACTATTGTGCTTCTTTTTATAAAGTAAATCAATTTACTTAACATTAAACATATGTTATTTTCTGACATGGTATCTGACATTTATTTGGTCTGATATGCAAATGTATGATTTCAGACGGATTATTATGTTTGCAATATAATTCGGTGGTGATATTGGATCCTGTCATGACCGTTTTGGCACAAATGTTTCATCGTGTCTGTCAATAGTCCATAATACTTTTCATTTTATTTCCACAATGAATCGTGTTCACTTGAAACTTTCCTCTGGTCGGATTCAAGCTTTGGAAACTTTATTTGTTATCAATCCCATGGTAGTAACCTAATGTCAAATGGCTGAATCATAAGCCTATATATAATACATTTAACAGTTAGAATTTTTATCTAAAAGAGTGCAGGGTCTTGATTTGACTGTTTTAATCGATCAGACATCCTAGAATGGCTGTTCTGTCATCCTAGAATGAATGTTAAATTAGCCAGACTACTCATTTGTCACACTTGACTTACGTGCAAACATCTTTTGTTTGGTCTGCGATGTGCTCAGACTGCAGTGTTAGTCTTACAGTTTTACACATTTTGATTCGGTGTCCTAAATTTAATTCTCATCGTATGCGATATTTTAATTCTTTAACATTCGAAATGCATAAATGGGTGAGATAACACCTTTACAAGAAGAGACAGCGGTGGCCTGGTTGTAAGGTCTCGGCTTCGGAACCAGAGGGTTGCAGGTTCGAGACACGATTCCACCGAAGAACCGTCATGTAAGTGGATTTGATGCACGTTAAATCTGTCAGGCCAAATGTCCTACCGCTGGTGTGGTGTGAAAGTGTGGAGAGGGGGTTGTCAGTTCAGGTGTATTCCTCGTTATCTGACCGTGGTTCAAAATGAAGAGGTCCGTCCCAAAATATCCCTGGTGCTGCTCTAAAACAGGGCGTTAATATAACTAAACTAAACCATCACAAGAATATCTTTGAAATTTTTAAGAGCCACAAATGTTACTCATTTTTTATAAATAAACATAAGGATTTTAAACATTTTCTTGAAATCTCTTCTGTGACTGTAGTCCTAATTTGAAGATCTTTGTCCTTTAAACTTATTGTACTTTGACTTTATAAAAGCAAAATGTTGTTTGTATTTCAACCTCGAAGAAACATTTTCTTGATGATGATGTCATGTCCGTGTTTCCACGGAAAGGGGATGCAGTGGCTTATGAGAGTAAAGACCCCTGAGTACCCAGAGGGCAGAAGTCTGACTTCTAGCTCAGATAAAGGCGAGACACGCATTCACTTCCACAGCCCCTTTTTCACTGGGGCACATTCATATGCCTCACAGATAGAACACACAGAGCAACCATGCCCATATCTCGGGGAAGACACGCTACCTATAGGCCAGGACGCCGGCAAACATTTTCTTTAATAGATCATTTGGGAATAAACACACGCAACTTGTTTTGGCGCAGCTTGGTCAGCGTTCTCCCTTGAGCCATAAAAATCCAAGCATTCGTCCGTTTCTCGAAATACTCTTGGTTTGATTTAGCACCCCGTGACGTCGTATTTAAGGAAGGTATTGTTCAAACAATTTTGATGACGTCTCGCCGTCGACTAGGAAGAACTACGGACAGGGTTTTGTATATTCTCTTAAATGACGCTTAAACTGGGTGAGTGTGTTGATGGTTTTGTTTTCTCGCCAGCTGTGCAAACCACCCGTACCTTGATCCCGATATTTTTATTCGTTCATAGCAATACGAACCGCGATTTGAGACGGTTTCCAGTTTATTTATAAGACTAGCTGTACCCGGTGCATTGCTGCCGACGAAAGAAGTAATATTAAGAGCAATCCATCAATCATTTGGCATTGTTTTATCGGAATAGGAAGAACGGTACGACAGTATACAAAATAGGTACAAACAAATACTCATTTTCAAACATTAGATTTCCGAATTCTTTTAGAATTGTAAAACTGTTATTTCAGAATGGTAGTGTAAGAAACTGTTTATTCTATCTCTTGACTCGTTTCATCTTTGATTAGAATTCTCAAATTTAATTTTAGAAAATATGATTAAAGTATTTTCTTTCAAAATTGTTTAAACATAGAAGACATATTCGTACCATAAAATCGTCGATAGAGTTGAAAAGATAATTTTTGAAAATGAAGATGGTCCAAAATGATTTGTACTAAAATATTTTTGACAGTTACTGCGAAAAACGCTAACATTTAATGAAAATATAAAACCCTCCAGGCTTAGTCTTTCCAAAACGTTCTCGCAAAATCTGTCATAAAGTTGTTACTTATGAGAAGGATTTGCTTGACATTTTCGTACTACAGCTACAAAATATCAGTTGTTAACTTGGACTGAGCATTTCTACAGAATGTATTTTGTCTCTTCGGCGAGTTATTTGGAGATGAATCCTTAATAAATAGATGCGATTGAGTATCGAATATTTTTTTTAATTTGATTTTGGATAATTATACTATTTCTATAACCCTCCCGTAAGTGTGAACAATAAATAAGCTCACCAAGTTTTACATCAGTGGGATGAACGGTTTAGGAAGGCATAAGAGACACACAGGCAAACATACATTTTTATTTATATAAATGAGAAAAAGTGCGCGTGTCTCTGTTTTTATGGCTGTAAACTTCGAATCACGTGGACGAGGCATGCAGTCCTTGGCGTTGGAAACAAGGAAGGAAAATCCTAGATGGAAACCGTCGCCAAAATACTCATCGCTTCAGTCGAATACTTACTTTTCACGCAACCATTCTGCGATTTGGCTAAGATACAAAGATACCTCATTTAGATGCAAATTTTTTTACTGCTAACTTTTGTCGATGGCAGATATAGATGATTTCGCACTACTTCTTTTTTTTCCCTTGCTAGTGTGCGTCGTATGCGGAGAGATGATAATAGACCCCCAAATCTTTCTCGCATAGTCTCCATTAAAGGTGTTATCCCAGAAAATGCTTTGGTTGCATACAATAGAGTACAATAGTTCTGAAATGCTAAGATTTGGCCTGAATTAGTAATTTTACTGAATCTTTCGAGCCATCATTGGGGATTAATATCTAGACTCCACGAATGGGGAGAATAAATATATATTTTTGCATAGAAATTGAAAACATTTTATTTGGAAATTTCGGCATTAAGGTTCTAAAATCTCTCGTACTTTATTCTAAAAGGAAGCAATCCATTTTGAGCCTGCTATTGTGCGTCTTTATTTAAAGTAAATCGCTTCACTTGACATTAAGCATATAAGCTATTTTTTGACATGGTATCTGGCATTTATTGGCTCCAATATGCAAAAGTAAGAATTAAGACATTATATAAATACTTATCATTATGTTTGTAATACGGTTCGGTGGTGATATTTGGTCCTGTAATGACCATTTCAGCACAAATGTTTCATCATATCTGTCAATGGTTCATAATACGTTTCATTTCCTCAATCAATGGTGTTCAATCGAAACTTTCCTTTTGGTCGGGTCCAATCTTTGGAGGCTTTATTTCTCACCCATTCCACTGTAGTTACTCTCATGTCAAACGGCAGAATCATAACCCGTTATATAATGCATCTCGTTTAACATATTTAGTAATGCGTGATTTTGTTTTTGCTATTCATTACACCTGGAAAATGACATATCGTTTAACACATCTTAATTAAAATTGTTCGGAAATTGTTAAATTAATTTGACATAAATTAGAAAAATCAAAAGCAAAAGATACTAGCCTAGGATCAAATTCAGGTCTCCAGGTAGGTTTGATTTTGCGTGTTTTATTGGCACAAGATCCAATTTAGGACAAGCTACTCCATTCACAACATTTTTAAAGCTCAGTTAAAAAATGTAAATAAAATAGGAATTCAGTATAAAACTTGAAGGTTAAGACCCATGAATAACCATAATTTGGAAAGAGGTAAAAAAAAAATCTCAAATTTTAAATGCTATGAAAAAAACCAATTGCTTTTAAATAGTCAAAAAGTTGTGAATGAGGTTTCCCACCCACTAGGTCCTGTTTATTAACTTTGTTGTATTTATGGTATTTTGTATTATAATTGACAATACATGAAAAACCATAATTTTAGTTATTTTTTGAAAAATTCAATTTTTTAAATTTTTTTCTTTGAACGTAGTTGGATACCTCAATTCTTTACTTTACCCTGCGAGACTCATAAGAGACATTCTGCCAGCGAGCTGGGCCGAGTTGTTCGCCTTCTGCCGTTCATTCCTCCGGTGCTCCATCGATTTTCATTGTGTCCTCGTGTCGTTGACAGGGGACGTCGCACGCGACTGAAAGACAAAGACTCTCTTGCTCGCCCTCTTTGCCACCGAGCGGGGGTTTGTTCTTTTTCACAGCGGGGGTGGGAAACATTTCTCTTGGTTACTGGAAATTTTTTGAAATAATATTAAAAATGAGCAGTTTTGTGTTTCTTTCATTTCTTTCCTTAATGCTTTTTAAGGAAACCGATTATGTTAATAACAATGGTTATCGACCATAACGGCGAACTATTTATTATAATTATTATTTCTTGTGGTTCAGACTTTCCTCTTTCCAAAACACTTTATCTTTTATGAGAAAAAGAAGGCTTGATCTATCATGCGGGAGAATTTTAAACAAATCATATTTTTCAGCTAAAAGTTGTCTTTATGTTCAATTTACTCAAAGCTTTCATTTTCATAAAAAATCAACACCGTTAGCAAGATATCTCAAAAACTAATAGAGGTATACACATAAAATTTTTAGCGATTGTTTTAAATAAGATTGTTCATGAAATGAACAAATGGTTTTATTGTTGGTGAAATACTTTTTCATTTATGTGTGTGTGTTTTAAATGAAGTTGCGAATGTATAGAAAAAAATGCATATATACATACATTTGTAGCCATAACTTCTTTGCATCAAAAAATTTCCCTTAAATTTTTGTTCATTTCATTCATCATTGTACTCTATAAATTGTGAGCAAAGAAATATAGGATTGCTGCATTACCATTTTGTGTAGAGCGTTAACCATTTTGGTTCAATTTCATTAATATTTACTACACGTTTTACGATATCTCAAAATGTATTATATTTTCAAATAGGTTTTTTTTTTTGTGTTTATAGTATTTATAATTGACAATACATATAAAAACCATAAATAATTTTTAAAAGTTCCAAATTTTCAAAAAGAATTTTTTGAACATAGTCGGATACCTTAAGACATTTTCAGGAAGATTAAATCATTATTAACGATCCCTTTTGAAGCAACTCTAAGAATATATTGGGACGGACCTCGTCATTTTAAGCCCCGGTCAGATGACGAGGACGCAACCTGAGTTGGTATTGCCCTCCTCCACGCCACACCAGTGGGAGGACGTTTGGCTCCGACTGATTTAACGTGTACCAGACCCCTCACACGACGTTTCTTCGGTGGAATTGGGCCACGAACCGGCAACCCTCCTGTTTCAAAACCGAATCCGTCTTGCGATAAGCAAAGAAAAACCCAGAATTCTTAACAAATAAATTCCACTGATTGTTGATTAGAAGTATTCGTAATGAAATGGAAGTTTTTGACACTTTAAATTTTAATGAATTTGAATTCTCCAAATGCCTGAACGGAAAGTTTACCTATATAATTTTATTTCTGGGGCATATATCACCTGCTATACATTAAATTAAATTATTTTAGTTAATCGCTAATCTATTATGGACTTTTAAGTAATAAGTATCAATTATTAAACTGATTTATTTTAATATTAATACATTTCCATTTATCACAAAATCATCTATAATATTTTGCAATAATGCAAACATTTCCTTAAAATAATTGCAAATGATTCTACTTTTTATTAAATTTACCATAAGATGTTTTTATAATCAGGAATGCTCTATTCGCCATTTTGCATACAATGACGTGTCTGAGACGCGCATCGAATGATTGAGTTTTAAATTTTTAATCTGCAATTATGTGAAAAGTATTGAATAATTTTAAATGAAAAAAGTCACTTGAGACGTATTATTGTTAAAGGAAGGAAGGATTGTTAAAGGAACAAAAGGAATATTGTTATTATTGTTAAAATAACAGGATAATATTCCAATTAGGAAGCTGTTAAATTCGTCATTTAATTAGGAAGTTAGGTAAATTCGTATGTCATGTGGTTAATCGCGCGCAGGTTGGATGTGTGTTTGTGTGTGAAAAAATCTGAAGACTGTCTCAATATGAGCCGGCTATATAATAATGGCGAAATAAAAGAGTATGACTAATATTCCATGTTTTTTCTCTGACTAATTTATCCACATCAGTTATATTAAGAACAACTTCTATGTACAGTTCATAATGCATGCTCATTAAAAGCTGGAAATGCGATTTCTTCAAAAGCTAATGTTGGGAAAAAATAAACAATTTCATAATTTTTTAATAAGAACCTCTTATTACAAAAAGGAAACTGAACAGTACGAAACGATTCATTCAAATCCAATAGCTTATTTCAATCTAAATTTTAGACTGGGATGACACCATTTATAGCAAAAATTAAACATTTAAAATAACATTAAAAATTTACAGAATTTTTAATTATCGTTGTAATTATATTTAATTCGATCTTCTTTTAGTATTATCATATTGAATATAATTGGAAAAATCCACGAAATGAAATGAAATTTCAGGACAAACTTGGCATTCTTTTTCAATCGCAGACAAAAAAATTCCGAAATTCGAGTCTGTCCTAGCTAATCTAGGGGCCGCGGTGGCCTAGTTTTAAGGTTCTGACTTCGGAACCGGAGGGTTGCAGGTTCGAGACTCGATTCCACCAAAGAACCCCCGTGTGCGGGCCTCTCTTGCACGTTAAATCTGTCCTTCCAAACGTCCTCCCGATGGTGTGGAGCCAGCTCAGGTGTCGTCCTCGTCATTTGACCACGGTTAAATGACGAGGTCCTTCCTAAAACAGCCCTCGTCTTGCTTTATAAGAGAGACATTAATATAGCTAAACTAACCTAAACTGTCGGACCAAACGTCCTCCCTCTGGTGTAGTGTCGAGAGGAGAGTGATGCCAGCTCAGGTGTTGTTCTCGTCATCTGATCTCTGTTCAAGATGACGGGATCCATCTCAAAATAGTCCTAGTGTTGCTTCAAAACGGGACATTAATATAATTAAACTAAAACCTATTTAATCTAGAATGTTGCGTTCGTTTTATACTCTTCCGCATGAAAACATTTGCAACCTTGTTTCAAGAATCCTTCCGAAATGTTGTCGCCACGATTTGAATCTTTATTGTTTATTCTTTAGTGGCGCACGTGATGAAGAAATGCCTTTTTGCACGAAGCACAGCGATTGCCCATTTCTGTTTTTTTTTTCCCCTGCGTTTTCACGTTTTCGAAAACAAATTTATGTTGAACTTTCCCATTTGCATCAAAACGAATGGAACGCGTGTCGTCACTTCATCTCCCTTCGCATTTCAAGGAGGGGGGGGGGGGTGTCTTCTAAAGAAGAGAATTTCCAATTCAGATTCCAGAAGCACAATTTCACCGTTGCCTTCCAATTGTGTTCCCTGAATCTCGTACTTTGTCTGACGGTATTTTTTGTTCCCGTCTTCTGTTCGTGGAGTCTGTTTGCTTTTGTGTTGGAGGACGCGTACGTTTCAGTATATGTACAACGCGTGTCTACATTATAGTACTTTTTAAATGAGATAGTAAATTCTATCACAACTAGCGCAACAAATTTTTATTCTTTTACTAGTTGCTGCCGCAGAAGAAATAATCTTGGAAATATTGTTTGGAATTTGAAATAGTTATCTTTTTTCATTAAGAATGATACTTATTTTCTTGTTGACAGTGAATACTTTCAATGAAATTGGAGGACGTCTAAAAGAGAAACATAAATAGTATTAGGTTGGTGCGTATGAAATGTCGGATTCTTAAGTGATTGTATAAAACTGCATATCTTTCTTCAAAAGCTGTTTATTCAATCAAAGTATGCTCCATTCGCTTCAATACACTTCTCCCAACGAGATTTTAAAGCGTAGATGCCTGTCTTAAAAAAAATTTTGGTCTTTAGAATTAATAAACTCTGATATCGAGTTTTTTAGACTGTCTTCATTTTCATAGTGTTTGCCCCTTAAAAACAGCTCTAAATGCTTGAAAAAATGAAAATCGGTCGGCGAGAGATCCGGTGAATATGGTGGATGCTGCAAAACTTCATATTCAAAACTTATTTCGCTCTGTCAGTGCGTGCGGTACCCACTTGTCCATCTTCTTAACCTTGCCAATCTCAGAAAGGTGTCTCAATATCGTTGTATGGTCAACTTTCATCCTGATAGCAAGTTCCCTCGGCTGGATCCGCTTCCACTAGAGCCTTCAGGTCATCATTCTTCACAGACGTTTTGGGTCTTCCGCGCGGCTCATTTTGCAGTGAAAAATCGCCAGTCCGAAATTTTTCGAACCAACGCTGCACTTTCCGATCGTTAACCGTATTCTCCCCAAACGCTTGGTTTATGTTACGTGCAGCTTTTGCAGCACTATTACCAAGTTTGTACTCATATAAGAAAATAACGCGAATGTCGGCAGAATTCATATCGGCAATAAACTCAAAAGAAATAACAAAAGGGAAGACCTTCGAGAAAACCTATTTTGCTGAAATGAGTCTCTGGCAATGGACAATACGACTATGAATTAGGTTATGCCAATGACAAAAGTATAACGAAAACAGGGAGACAAACGTCCGCATGTAAAGAGAATCCGACATTTCATACGCACCAACCTAATATTTATTATATTTTTATTACTTTATTCTACAAAGAAATATTCATTTTTTTATATATTAGATTTGTGTATTCTTTTAGAATTGTAAAGCTCTGTGTTCTTTCAGTAGGGTAATGAAAAAAAAAAAAACTATTTATAGTATCTCGTGATTCCTTTCATATTCGTTCAGAATTCTCGAATTTAATTTTAGAAAATGTGATTCAAACATTTTCTTTTAAAACTGATTAAACATAGAAAGTGTATTTATACCATACAATATTTAATATAGTTGAAAAGATAATTTTTTGAAAACTGATATGGTGCAAAATTATTTGTACTGCACTATTTTCAAAGGTGCAACACGCAAAAAAACGCTGAAATTTCATAATTTTTTTTGTTAAAATTTCAAACCTATAGGATGGGTTCCCCTAAAATTTTCTCGCCTACTCTCTAATAAAACTATTCCCTCAGAGAAAGACTTGCATTGTATTTGCGTACAATAGCTACGAAATATTAACATCTGCTTGAATTTAGCATCTTAATTTAATGTGGGGCCGCGGTGGCCTGGTGGTAAGATCTCGGCTTCGGAACTGGAGGGTTTCAGGTTCGAGACTCGATTCCACCGAAGAGCCGTCGTGAGAGGGGGTCTCTTGCACGTTAAATCTGTCAGGCCAAACGTCCTACCGCTGGTGTGGTGTGGAGAGTGGGGTGCCACTTCAGGTGTCGTCATCTGACCGTGGTTCAAAAGGACGAGGTCCGTCCCAAAATAGCCCTCGTGTTGCTATAAACGGGACGTTAATCTATCTACCTTATACTATAATACGAGGAATGGTTGCCAAGTCGAAAATCGCTCCAGAATTAATAAACTCCGGTAAACTTTGGGGTATGGGGTTTTTGGCCACGAGGAAACGATTGGTGCCGGTTTTGAAGCACTACGGTCGAGCAGTTCGGAGTTACAGATAAGATATTTTCAAACTTTATTAGTTCGCCATAATGGCTACTTCAATTTTCAAGCGGTAACGTGCTGCCATCTATAGCCAATATGGCGAACTAATAAAGTTTTATGTTTATGCTGTTATAGGTTTATAATATGTTTCTTATGTATGTATATGTTTGGTTGTTCTAAATAAGTTTGTCAAATATATTGAACTTCAACATACTTCAATCTTTACCTTTACTTTACCTTTGTATAGAATAGTTCCCTTTCCAAACTCTAACTTTGTTTAGAATAGTTTACAATGGTGCCCTTTAACCGGTTATCTTTTCACCAATGGTTTGACAAATTTTCTTATGGCATGTATTGTTTTGATAAATCACAATTGAAAATTTAAATCTTCGAGTTAGCTTCGATATCTGTTTTCTCCGAGCGGAGCTCGGTCACCCGCTGGTATAACTAAATTAATCTTAATTTAATGTGATGTGCCTCCTTGGTTATTTATTTTGACAATAATTATTGGTTAATAGATGCGGTAAATATATTCAAAAATATTTTTTATACTTTAGATGATTGTATCATGCCTATAACCTTCGCGTAAGTGCCAGTAATAAGCATTCAAAGTTTCATCTTAATCGGATGAACGGTACGGCAGTGCATATGAGATATACAGACAGACATTCATTTTTATTTATATAGATAGCCAGCTGTATAAGGTGTTCTTATTTACTGAAAATATGTCTTTTCACGCATTAAAGCCATTAAAGTCAGTTTAATTTAATTATATTAATGCCGTGTTTTGAAGCAACACTAGGGCTATTTGGGGACGGATCTCGTCTTTTCGAACCGCGGTCGGACGACATCTGAGCTGCCCCCCCCCCCCTCTTCACACCATACCAGCTGGAGGACGTTTGACCGTGAAGGATTTAACGTGCACCAGACTAGCTTACACGGCGGTTCTTCGGTGGAATCGGGCCTCGAACCTACAGCCCTCCGGTTTCGAAGCCGGGACCTTACCACCAGGAAACCGAGGCCCCTCCATTTATATTCAAATGAATACAGTTTTTTTTTGCGGTGGTGTTTAATTAAAAAAAGTATTTACTGCTTCATTTCTCAGTATTTAGCTGAATCAACCCTTCACTTTAGAAGATATACATAAACAATTCATACAAATTTTGGTAGTTAAAAATTGTTTACGTGTAATTACATTAAAGCAACACTTGGACTTTTTTTGCAACAAACCGCATATATTTGGACTACGGTCAGATGACAAGGAAAACACCTCAGCTGGCACTACACCTTCAAACTTTCACACTATGCTAGCGAGAGTACGAACTTAACGTGCACCAGATGCACTCTCAAGGTGGTTCTTTGGTTGAATCATGTCTCGAACCTGAAACCCTACGATTTGGAAGCCGAGGCCTTATCATAAGGCCAACACTGCCCTATAAACTGATTAAAATAGAAGAATTGAGAAAATTATTTGAAATTAACATTAATAATGCATAAAAAAAGAAATGAACTTAAATGATCGACACCAATTTTCATTTTTAATTGCTATCAAATTGCTTCAAATCCATTTCCGATTTCAAAATGTGAAAACAATAAAATAATTTTTCATGATATCTGTTTAATCTGTATTTTAGACACTTTTTTCCAATTTTATACAACATAATTTTCACAATGAAGATTATTTTTGTGACCTTGAGAAGAATTAATTTTTAGAATATGCGATGTCGGATAATTTTTTTATGTTTTTTGTACTATATAGGAAATCATAAACTTATATATTTGACAAACATTTTTGGACTTTTTTTAATTTAATGGTTTCTAATTTTAAATTTATTTTTGAACAATAGTTTAAAATTATCAATTTGAAACTTATCTCTTTAGATAAGTATTACTGAAAAGGTACGCAATGCTCTTCTGGCATTTAGCTAACTTCTGTTTCTCGTTCGGTGTTTTTTCATGATTGCGAATGAAGAATGCAATCGTGAATTAGAATTAGATTTTATTTTGTAAATTTGCATGTAGAACTCGGAAATGTTTGTGAATGCGCTTATAGAAAGCAATCAATTTCATTTCTTCGATTCAGTGATATTCTTTGCATTCTCCCATTTGTTTCAATGTCTTTTTAATGGTTAGATTTAATTTTTGTGTTCCTAAACATTGTGTAGATATGAGATCCAAAAATTCGCATTTTATTTCATTTCCTTATGCTAGATTATAGCAAAAGTTAATGCGCTGAGATATGAATTATTTTTATTTTATATTTGGCATTGCTTTTTCTTAGAAAGGCAAGCCCGAATTACAGCGCTTAGAGAATCAAATTTTATCATTTTCTAGATCGATTAATTTTCTCTTAAGTAAGAATCACGCAATATTATTAATATCTCAAATACTTTTCTGTATAAATCTATTCCTTTTATTCTTTATTTAATCATATTTATTTTGCCCCTCGATGTTTATAGTAGGCAAAATCCATCATTTAATGAAATATCATTCGTTTCTAAAATCGAGTTTATGCCATGTCCGATTTCTTTTTATGTGAGGATTCTTATTTCTCTAAATCCCATTTTAGCAGTTATTTTTGATTTGAAAATTCTTGAACATTATGGTTAAAGAAGAATTAACTGTAGGAAAACAAAAGTGTTATGTATTATATATTTAAATCTAAAATGTACTACAAATATATTTATTTTTTATTTTTTAAGTACTTTGCCAATACGTATGAGAATTTTTGCGACAGACTTCATTAGTTAATATGCGACAATATTGGGCAGCAACTCATCTAAATGAGCATTGCTTTTAATTTTAATACAAATAAAAGTCGTTCCTGCTATGCATGCATTTCCTCTTAAAACGGTTGGGTTGATTTCGTCAAAACATTGCACAGTTAAGTAAGATTCACACGAAGCCAACTAATGTGCAGTTGAAGGTATATAATGAAAGTCATGCCTTCTTCAGGAAGATCACACGACTACAATGGACCAGTGGAAAATAGTTGTCCCGATAAGACAACCATTTGAAATTGTCTCATTTGGGTCACGTCATCTTCCGGAGGTAAGCGTCACCTTCCGTCGATTGCAATATCTGGCCTCGTGTGAACGCTGCTTTATTCTTTGCGACAGAAGAAAAATACTGCCAATGCAAAATGCAAAAGTTATGTAAATTTTGCAACTTTCTTGCAATAACTTTTGAGTTATCGTACAAGAAATCATTTATTACTGCTTAAAATTCAAATTTTTATATTTTTTATTCATCATTTTTTTTATATGCATTTAAAAAATCTTTTAAAATGTAATGTAAATGATTTTGAAACACTGTAACATTAAGACTGATTTACTCGAGCTTTCTCTCTTTGTCTTTTTAAATTTATCTTTTATAGCGTTTGGAAATTTTGATTTAAGGAAGGCATTTAACTTTACCTTAAAGAAATGCTGATGAGCATTTTAACTTTAAGTAATTACAAAAGATCCAGTTCCAAGGTCAGTCAATCAGGTAGTTTTAAATAACAAAAAATTATGTGCATCGTAATAATTTATACAAAATTAGTTTTTGCCTTAAACATATTATAAATGTATAATATAAATGTATTTGATGTAATGATGTTTGTATAAATGTAATATAAATGTATTTGATTAGATATCTAAATTTTCTCAGTTATTCTATATAGATAAAAATGAATGTTTGACTTGGTCTCCAATGCGCTGCCGTACCGCTCATCCGATTGAGATGAAACTTTGAATACTTATTGCTTGCTTTTGTTTGCTTCTGGTGAAGATGGAAAAACAAGAAACAAAAATATTGCCAACCCTAAAGTCTTAAAAAATAAAGTTAACTAAAATATATTTAATATTATTTACGATTATTCTTTATATATCCCTCAATTTCAATGGAATGTATTCATTTCCGATACGAAAACAAATATACTTCTTAATGAAACAAGATCACTATTTCAAATTCCAAACTATATTTTCAAGATTATTTCTTCTGCGGCAGCAACGCTTCAGGTACCAGTTAGTAAAATCTATACTTATAATAAAGCTCAATGTGTGTGTGTGTGTGTGTGTGTGTGTGTGTGTGTGTGTGTGTGTGTTGGCGCTCTACAGGCCAGACTGTTGGACCTACAGCTACCAAATTTGGTACATGTATACCTTGGAGGTCGGGAATGTGCACCTCGGAGCCCTTTTTTCGAATTTTTTATTAGAATTTGAATTAATTAAAATTTAAGCGAAATTTCGACGTTTTTCCGCTATAACTTCCGAAAATATCATTGCACAAACATGATTTTTATATCAATTTAAAGATTAAAAAATTAGCTTTCTAACGGTATCAGTTTTTGTAATTTATAATGTAAGCTTCTATTTTTAACGAATTTTTAAAGAAATATTTTAACCATGTTTTAATCACGTGACTGGATAAAATAAAAGAATGCCGGAAGTTCGAATAAAAAAACTATCATCGCAAAATAAATCAAAACAAATGCAACTTTTAACACGTGACTGGATAAAGTAAAATAAATA
>JAPMOQ010056139.1:0-10037 GCA_026543055.1 Argiope trifasciata
GTGTTAATGTATCGGATCAACGTTATCAGCAGACTTCCCCACATGCGGAGAAGGCTTGAAAATTGGACACAAATGGTTTGTTTGGTACATGGCACGCGACTATAAATAGATTTCATTATTACAACGCAACTTTTTTTTACAATTATTTGAATATTGCCTTTTGTATTGAAATCCGCTTTAAATTCTCCTTAAAATGATAGGTAAGAGTTTGTATTCTATGAAACGTTACATTTCCTATAAGCATATAAATTTAGAAAATATTAAGGTTTTCAAAAGCGCCAACAAATTTGCTCACCACGCTAAATGCCATTTATAACTGTCCAGTGTTGGTGAATGTAAATGCAAATGGTGGCAGTGGACATTCTTAGCATTATGAGTAAGTGATTACGGTGCAAATGTGTAAAATCCATTTCCTTCAGTTTTTTTTTATTTCAATTTATTTCCATAATTTGAAACTGTTTGAGTAAGTATGCTTGTAGAATTTAAAGACGTGCATAACCTTACAAATTTCATACATTTTGTTTCAAACTCCTTTAAAGTAAGATTGAGAAAACATCAAAAACATTTTAAAAACTCATCACTGGAAATTTTTTACAAAATTTATTACTCTTCTTTTTTAGAGGGTGCTATGTTTTTGCCATTATGGATTATCACGGGAAGAAAAGATTTAAGCAGGAGGATTATTGTGAAAATGATGAGCATTCTTTTTCAAATTAACTAAATTAATGTGCAAAATGAAGCTATTTTTTAAAGATTTTTTTCCTTTTTACGGAATTATGTTCAGAAAAATTGTTGTGGTCTATACGTCTACCAAAACGCTATAGTCATCTTTTGTGTACCAGAGAAATTGAACGCCGGTGTCTTGGCACAGCGGTAGTGCGTCTTTCCTGTTATCTGGGCTTCCCGGTTCGGGCATGGTTGTTCTATCTGCATCCTCCCGTAAAAAGTGAATGTGAAGCATGAAATAGCTAAGTCGTACTCTTAGCCCTAGTTGACACTACTGAAAAAACCAAGGGAAGCACATTTCGGCATAAATCGGTGAACAGGTAACTGTCAGCCGGCTTGTAAACTGCCATAACCAGCAACAACAGATAAATTGAGTATTTATTTATTGAGCTAAAATACTAGCTATAGGCACCTCTCATTTTTCAGAACAATTTGTTAGAAAATATGGTAATTTATTCTGCAAGTTTAAAAGATAGATGAAATTTCCCAATAATCGGCTAGTTAACAAAATAAGGTGGAGAAGTGTCATCTATCCCCGATTTCAAAATGAGTGCAATTTTTAATAGAATCAGTTCACGTAATATGGGAATCACATTACTAATCTAATGTACCTGCTATTTAACCAATGTCGACCTTAGGACGAGCATTGCCCGATTAGGGGAAAAAAACCCGTAACTTTCTGTTTTAAGATTCTGAAAATTAGGAATGAAAAAAAAACTTTGGAAGTGAACTATTCCCTTTGTTTATGTGGTTTAATCTAATACTATAATACGAGGAATGGTTGCCAAGTCGAAAATCGCCCCAGAATTAATAAACTCCGGTAAACTTGGGGGTCTGGGATTTTTGGCCACGAGGAATCGATTGGCGCCGGTTTTGAAGCGCTACGGTCGAGAAGTTCGGAGTTACAGATAGGATATTTTCAAACTTTTTTAGTTCGCCATAATGGCTACTTAAATTTTCAAGCGGTGACGTGCTGCCATCTATAGCCAATATGGCGAACTAATAAAGTTTTATGTTTATGCTGTTATAGGTTTATAATATGTCTCTTATGTATGTATATATGTTTGGTTTTTCTAAATAAATTTGTCAAAAATATTGAACTTCAACACACTTCAATCTTTACCTTTGTATAGAATAGTTCCCTTTCCAAACTCTAACTTTGTTTAGAATAGTTTACAATGGTGCACTTTAACCGGTTATCTTTTCACCAATGGTTTCACAAATTTTCTTATGGCATGTATTGTTTTGATAAATCACAATTGAAAATTTAAATCTTCGAATTAGCTTCGATACCTGTTTTCTCCGAGCGGAGCTCGGTCACCCGCTGGTTATCTTTAATTGAAATTTTAGAATACTTGCCCAAGATGCTCCATGGTGTAATAAAGACAACAACGTAAACAGTTTTTCTTTCATTAGTAATCAAAATTTTATTAAAAGCAGAATTTAACTAGTTTTAATAACATTTTGATGACCTTACACATAACAAATTTTATTTAGCTGAGTTATAACACTTTTCAATAATAGTTTTCTTTCGCTCATAAACAAATAGATTAGCACAATCAAATATCTCATGAAATTGATTCAAAGTTCGATGAATTAAGATCACAAGACCATAAGCTAAATTTAATATTTCTAGTTCTTTTCCTTTTTGAAATGTGTTTACACACCAATGGGTGAATTGACAGGTTTCTTATCCAGGCGGATTTCTTTAGAAATTGGGTTGATTTCACAGTTTTGGCGCTATGGCCCCAGATTAAATTTCATCCATCGTGTTTAATTTATTGTAATAGACTGACGTAATTCAAACAATTTTTTCTGGCCAAAGAAGCTCTAAAACGTGGGAATTTGTCAAACTCTTCAGATTTAATTTATTGACAAAAGTAATATTTTTCTTTTGTATACTTTGTACGCTTCAAAATAAATAAATAAACATGGCGGTCCCCAAATTTGTTAATTTAGTTTTTCTCTTTGAAAATGCGGACAGAGCATTTATTCCCAACATGATCTTAGTGATATCTCTGAAATGAAGTCAATACCATTCGAGTATGGGACCCTTTTATGTTCCATTTAAGAGCAATTGTTCACACTTGTCCTTTATTACACAAAACAAGGCTTTATTACGTCTTATTTTAATATCATGGTTTTTTTTTATGTAGCTACTTAAGATATTAGAGAGGAATTCGATTAGTTTCATTTCAAATTAAAATTATGATAGTAGTGATCGTACTGAAAAATGAAAACGTGTGTTAGTTAATCTTTAAGATTTTAAAAGAATTTCTATTTTCACTTTCGTTTTCAAAATTTCACAGCTTTAATTTAATGGCAGTTTCCCAAAGTGTTAATAATGACATAATAATTTGCCTAGATATTGAAAATTTGTGCATCTTGTTCAAGAATGACAATATGAATGTCACGGATCATCGTAACGAAGGAAGACCTCGACAAATAACAAGAAAGTTGTAGAAATTAATGAACTCATTGTCGAAAACAGCAGATGGATGTTCCATCTATTGATTAAAAAACACAGAAATAAGCATTTTGATGGGGTTTCTTTTGAATAATTATCAGTAGTCTATGTCTAAGCTTTGACCAAAGACCAAAACATGCATTCATCATTTTTTTAGCTGAAACGAAAAGCAGTTCATTCTTAACCTGAAACTTCCTGACTAGAAAGCAATTTTTACGAGTTCCATCGACTGGGAAGTAGATATCTCGCACAATGCATTTCGCGTAAAGTTGCATAATATATAATTTGTTTATTTAACTTTCATTGACTTCATCATTGAGTGTGAAGTCAGCAAGAAGGGTCCAAAAGGATTTATACAGCTTGAGAGAAGGCGAATGATGAATTCCGAATTCATTCCTAAAGCCACAATTTTGAGAACACCTGAATCGATTATGAAATTCATTTATATATCAGAGATCAGATGCCTTTTCGAAAAACATAATGCAGTTGCATGGTTAGGCGATGACTAACTACTGAAAACAATTCATCGGAAAACAAATAACCACTTTGATTGTAACTCAAATCTTGCTTTTCACATCTTGAAAAGTATCAATATCATCTATATGGAAAGGAGAAAATTGTAAGCTACCAATTTTTATAGAAAGTTGAAAGGAAGAATTTTTTTCATAAAAATGTAGAGAATTCGTAAAAAATCAAAAAAAAAAAAGAAAAAAAAAAAAAGAAAGTTTTTCCGAATTACCTTTATTCCTACTAGACAAACTAGGCAGCTACTTAGGATCGCAAGATTGATAGGGTTAACAAACAGGTCAGTTAAAAAGCTTTATTTCCCTGATTGATAAATTTACTGGTTGTAAAATTTCAAATTCTATGAATTATCCTATATATAGGGTTAATATTGATAATGTATCGAATGTGGTAGGTTAATATTATATCCGCATTCATTATGTTCACTTAATTATTACAGTATTTGTAAACATAGAATAGTAAATTACAAATGTAGATGTCAGGCATTCTGGTAACATAATAAATAAATAGAAACAAATGTAAGCTCATAAAATCAATAGAATACTAATATATTAACCTACAATAAATAATTAGTATGTTAAAAGGCGAAAACTAAATGGATTATCTTATTAAAATAGGAGCCTCTTAATTTGCACAGCAAAAGACAGCAAAATGCCTAAATCTGTTACAGTACATGATAATCAGAAAGCAGTTTCAGTCAATTAAAGTTAATTGCAATTGCGATCCTGACGAGTATGTTACTGAAAATATCTGTATAGTGTGTGGTATAAAAACCCGAACAAATATTTTTAATATAGATAAATAAATTAACAAAATATAACAAATAATAATTTCCACTTGGAAGCAAATTAAATTTATTTTCTAATAAACAAATTTAATTTGATTCAAAGTGGACACCTTTCTCAGCGATGCAGAGGCACAAGCGTTTATTGAAATTTTCAGCAATGAGCCGTAAGTTTTCTACCTTTAATCTATCCCAATCCCACCGAAGTCATTACTTTAGAGTGCCAAACTTTTATGTTGTTTGGTGCAAGATCGAGACTCCAAAACGGACCACACACTGTAATCATGAGATTGAGATTCGGCTAGTATTGGGCTCATTCTCCCGATGTTATCACATTCGGAAAATGCACCATACACCACTCGTGTGTCTTTTTGGCCCTGGAAGCTGGGGCGGAGTCTTGTTGAAACTCTCTCTTTACATTGCAAAAGTGCGTTTTGTCGCATAGAAATACAAATAGCTCCAAGAATGACCCATTGGTATAACTATTTTAAAGCTCCTCATCCACAAAAATAAGAGATGCTTTGCCTTTGGCACAAATTCAGCCTCCAAACCCTGATTGACTTTGGATTTCTGCAATGTTTAACCATTGTTGAAGTGCTTGGAGTATCTACAGACCAGATCCTTTAGTTCTAGAGGTTTTGAGCTCTTGCACGTTAAAGATAAATGGGAAAGAGTCCATCTCAGCGATTACTTGCGACACGTCTCAAAAGTTTTCGGTGTCTTTGGAGCCGCACAAGTTTGAACTTTTTAGACCCTGTAAGCACTTATCCAAGCTCTGTTTTTGCTATTAACTGTATTGATCAGTCACATATTCCTAGTTCAGGAGAGATCTTTATAGTGGAAACTCTCGAATTTTATTGAACTTGCATTTTGAAAGCCTTAAAACTATTAAAACTGCTCACAATAAGTTTCCGTTCACTTCCTGAACTTTGGTCATCATTTCCATGTTCTTTGAAACGATAGAGTGCATCAGACACATTTTGCCAACGCTTATTAAGAAAACGGACGACTTCACACTGTCGTTTTCATTACTTAAACAACTCTAAAAGAGCATATATTTTGCTTGACATTGTAAAAAAAAAGTCTAAAAACAATACGTAAACTAAAAGTACATTATATAGTAGGCTATAATGGAAGGGGCAGACAAAAAGGCATAAACAAAAATTAAAAAGAAATTATTTAATTTATATTCTATGATGTAATAACTTTAGCCGAGGGGTTTTTTTTATCTTCCTTTTTTTCTGCACTCAGTATTTAGATTTTTTTTTAAATTTGATTTCATATCATTGATATGAATTTTACAACTAATCCACTGTCATACAGGTAATGTGAACCAAGTCCATGGTCATATAGGTTCCACTTTGTATAAAAAGAAATTGTATAAAATTATTTTTTAGATTAAGTATTAATCATTATTTTAGGATTTCTTTTTCATTTTTTGGGGGATTTTTTTAATACTTTTTAAGAATGCTTTAAGAAAATGAAAATCAAATTCGAATTTTTATTTTTTTAAAATTTCAACTAAATTGCAAATTTATATTTTTTAATTGAATAAAAAATAAATTTCAAATGAAAATTTTACATTTTTCTATATAAATGTTGAAACAAAATTAGTCTTCTATGTCTTCTCTTCCAGTTGGTCTCAGTCTGCTAATGCATTTTCCCCATCTCTTTCAGGCAATCTTCTCTGTATTTCATCATTACATCCATGTAGATTTCCTGTGCAGAGAGAGCTTATTATAAAGAGAGCATTATTATAAAACTAACATAATTAAATAATAATTAAAAATCTCCCAGTATGTTTTAAGGTGGTCGTCCGAAATATTAAAACCAGCAGAATTTTTCCAATACTGGCAATGCCCCTTTTAGAAGTCTAAAATTTTGTCAGAAGCTCTTATAGGCTATTGGAAATACAATATGAATCTCCTAAAAGGCTGTTATTGTTTTAAAAAATCTTAAAAACTACAATATTTATTCGTTTTATATCTTTTGATTAGCTAATACCGCTTTTTAAAAGTTGTATTATATGGTAGGTGGCGCTGTTTAGGCATATTTAATAGGATCTGGACAAACAAAAGATATTTTTGTTTATTCATCTAAATGATAAGTTTATATAAAGAGTTCAAGGATTTGTTTCTAAGCATGCCAAAATTTATTAAATGTTGTAATTTTGTCCTGTGTTTTTAGGTGACCGTCCTAAGATACTTTCTTTTGAATGACCACATTAAGTCTAAATACACTGAAGGCCTCAAATTATTATTATATCGTGACAATGCATATGTTCTTCGGTAACTATATCTTATAAAAATGCATTTAAGTATTAAATGAATTCCTTTCCACCTCTTTGACTTTAGAAAGCAAAAATTATATTCATAAAACTGGGCCATTCTACAATAGAGTGTCTATTTCAGTAGAGGAAGAACCTTTGATTTCATATTGACATGATCGCAATTTAATTGTAATGAAAAAATTATTGTATTTTCGCATTCCTGTAAGCGCAATAATTCACAAATATAATGCCTTAAATTAAAGAAATTCAGTATGTTATCTTGTAACTAAAATTGAACTTTTGGGTCAATTTTAGTTTTCAACCATTGAAAAAAAGGTGTCCAAAATACATATTTGTACTATAGATTCAGGAAAAATGTTAAATACATGCTAAAGGCCTGTATTTCAAAATTATTTTTCATCAATGGGGAAGGAAATATCATCAATTACTTTTCATTCAAGGAAATCTCAATCATACTTAGAGTCCAGTATTTTTTTCAATTTGCTGATGAAGAGGAAAAAGATATTTATAAAAAACATGAAATAAAGTTTCAGGGAGCCATTCCCATTGCTATTTATACAATTTTATATCCCATTAACCCCTTTTCATAAATAGGATTGTAGGTATAGTGTATCACCATGTGTACCACATAAGTTATAGGGTAGTATCATTGATGAATTTGTAGTATTGCTACAACAATGGTGCCGGCTACCGGGCCGCGGTGGCCTGGTGGTAAGGTATCGGCTTCGGAACCAGAGGGTTTGAGGTTCGAGACTCGATTCCACCGAAGATCCGTCGTGTGAGGGGGTCTCTTGCACGTTAAATCTGTCAGGCCAAACGTCCTCCCGCTGGTGTGGTGTGGTGTGGAGAGGGGGGTGTCACTTCAGGTGTCGTCCTCGTCATCTGACCGTGGTTCAAAATTACGAGGTCCGTCCCAAAGTAGCCCTCGTGTTGCTTTAAACGGGACGTTAATATAACTAAACTAAACTAAACAACAATGGTGCTATGCAAAGAATAAAAGAACTTTGGTGGTATTTTGTCCTTGTCATTAGAGTTATAGTGCAGGGATGGATCCTTCAGATTAATAATGAATTTCAAAGCTCAGTTGCAAAAAACTTTTTACCTACAGGTAAAGTTTTATTTCCTTGTGTCTGTTAGGGTTAGCGAGACACTCTGTAGATTTCAAAATATCCACAGATGTTTAGCATGGCATCTTCAGTTTTTTAAAACAAACAGCGGTATTGATTCAAATGGTGTTGAGGTACAGTTAGATTATATGAAAACACTTGCAGCACTCACCTGCATAAATGCACTGTAATATCAAAAACCATGTAAGATACAGGAGGAAAAAACAACGATTACATAGTAAAGATTAAGAAAATGGAAAAGTTGTTTTGATCCAATGAATACAATATATACACAGTATATTGTACAATGTTTGATTGATTTTTCTCCACTCCCAAATACAATTATATAGTGAAAAGCATTAGAAAGTCATTGTTCAATCTTTTGGGTAATACATTGCTTCATCTGTGAATGCTTGATACTATCAGAATTCGACTAAACCATCGGCTATGATGAAGGCTGTCACATTAGCTCAGCTAATTGACAGCTAATTGGAATTTTTTGTATCATTATGTTAAAGAACAGATTAGAGAAATATTCCATAAGCGTTGCTCTGTTTTTGATACCGCATTTCACTATGGCATTATATCGCTTGCAAATTATGTATTCGAAGTTCTAGTATAATTAATAATATTAATTAGTAATATTAACGTCTCGTGGAAATATAAGTTGCGAAATAAAAGTTCTTAACAAGTAAATTGATTGAGCCATTTTATGAAGATATTACACTGTTTGTTTCTTTTCGTATTTTGCCTCAACGGATCACTTGCATCCCTAAATACCCAAAAATATTTATTGTGTTTAAATACAAAAGTTACCATTTAAGATTTTGTTCAAGAGTTTGCAGTCACTTGTTAATTCTTTTAAATCATTACAATAAAATTGCAAAGTTAACAGTAAAGGTTCTGCATTATAATATCAGATATTGTTTAAATTCCCTAAAAATTCAAAAATAAAAATAATTGAAAAAATAAATCATACATTTGCTTCTTCGAATTTCTGACATTCTGCTTTATCATCTGGAGTCTTATTTCTACAAATTTCCTAAAAACAAGAAAATGATTAATCAAATACCAAAATAGAAGAATATAGAAATTAAATTAGTAAAATAAAGGGAGATTTTCTGAAAAATTTCACTGTTAAAATTTTTTTTATACTATACAGAATAAAAAATCGTAATATTGTTTAATAGTTTGTTCTTCCATTCAACTATATTTATTTGAGTTTAGTTCTTTACAGTTTTTTCTCTTTTTTCCCCTTGAATTTAATCATTGTGATTATAATGACATATGATGCTCCAATTTTGGAATCTGTTGAGAAAATATAAATAATATTAATGATATCTAACAAAAAAACAAGGCATTAGGTCCTTTGCGAAAAAATAACAACCTAGGAATTGTATTTATTATTCAAAATGAAATTCGTTAGATTTTTAAAAAAAATTTGAATGAAATAATATTTTTATCCTACAGCAATAATTAATTCTTAAATTCTGCCTAATTATTAATCAATAATTAATTAAGATTGTTAAATTAGATTACGTATTTTTTTTAAATTCTGAATATTTTGCGTATCCATTCAACTAAGAGTCCACAGAATATTTAGAAAGTTCAAGAATCATTGATAATGTTTAAATCTGATTACGATGTTCTCTAAGGAATTTTAGTTCATAAGTTTAAAAATACGATAATTCGATGCACGAGCGATGTTTGGAGTCCAAAAGTAAAGGCTTAAGGAATTAATTGAATGAAATATCAGCCATTTAGCATTTCTTAAATAGAAATTTTATTTAATACTTTAATCGAATTTCCCAAAAATCCTGATTACTAATGGAGCAAATGTAGATAAACTATTTTTATCCCACTTAACACTTTGGGAAAAAAAGATCATAAATACTCACAGAACCATAATCTAGAACGGGTATTGTCTTCACTTTTTCCTGTAAGAAAATCAAACAATCATAGGCTTCATTACAATAATAATAATAGTAATTTTAAAGGAATTTCGTTTTAAATGTTTTCAATACTAATTCCTTAATGCGTCATTTAGACTACACGAAAATAGTACTTTTTAAATATGTGAGATTTTTTTAAGCCATTTTAAATTTCTCCTGCCAAGTTCAAGAAGGTGAGATAGGCCCT
>JAPMOQ010056161.1:0-41839 GCA_026543055.1 Argiope trifasciata
CTTGTAGTACGATTAATTTCTGATTACATGGTCTTGTACCGAATACGTGTTTCAATCTGTTAGAAAAACATGTGTTTAAACCCAGTGTTGGGTTTTCGAATACATTAGACTTGGAGTTTATAACCTTTTCCTTTCATTAAACGCCAAAAAACACGCCAAGGACCCAGAGACACATTAAGAAAAAAATACTAAATTCATGTCAATATTTATTTAGAATGAAGAGATACAAAATCATCTTTTGAATAGCATTATGCAAGAATAATGGTATTCTCCGACTAATGCATCGATCATTTTTGTGTTTTGGAACTAACCCGTTCACCATTTTCGGCAAAAGGCAGCTTAGAGCCTAAAACTGCAAATTGCTTTCATTACAACGGTGCCTAAGTACAAGAATATTATTGAATTTGATTTTTGGATTTTATTGGCACAAGAGCCATGATGTTGAATATGCTGCTTTTTTTTTCCAGGATTTAAAAAGAGAAATTTTAGCTATAAAAAATTTAAAAACGTTTTTGAGAAAAAGTGAAAGTTAAATTCATGTCAAATCATGTCATGTCAAATTTTATTAACTGCTAGCTGGTAACCAGCGCGTTGATGCTGCTGAAAAGATATTAAGTACAATCAATTAGAAATTTCGCATTGTTTCATCGAAATAGGATGAAGGGTATGGCAGTGCATAAAATAAGAACAAATACATATATTCAATTTTATATATTAGCTTTGTGCATTCTTTTATATTTGTAAACCTGGTGTTATTTCAGAATGGTAATAAAAGAATTTATTGTATTTTGTGACTCGTTTAATATCCGTTCGGATTTCTCAAGTTTCATTTTAGAAAATGTGATTAAAATAGTTTCTTTCAAAATTCATTAAACATAAAAATTATTTCTAATCCCTAAATTCGTTAATATAGTTGAAAAGATAATTATATGAAAATTCTTTGTACTATAATATTTTTGGAAGTTACTGCGATAAACGTTAACATTTAATTTGAAAGACTTGCATGACAGTTATGTTCAATAGCTATACAATATTATCCTTTAACTTGAATTTAGTATTTCTGCTGAACCTATTGTGTCTCTTCGGCGAGCTATTTGGAGATTTATCTTTGAGATGCGGTTGAGACCCGAATTATTATTTTTTTTAATTTTAGATACTATGCCTATAACCATCCCGTAGATGTAAGCAATAAGCTGACCAAGTTTCTCTACAATCTGATGAACGGTTTAGAAAGGCATAAGAAACATACAAACATTCATTTTTATCTATATAGATTGTATGCCAATGCTATCTTCGTTAAAATAGTATTATCCAAGAATAATGGTACTTTCAGGTCATTGCGACTAACATTTTATTTTGCAATCTACCAGATGACCATTTATGGTAAAAACTGCAAATTGCTTTTTATTACCGTGGCGCCAAAGAACAAAAATATTAAAGAGCAAGTGAGAAAGTTTAGGAAAAATAATGCCACTTAATTTAGTAATATAAACTTTTAATTTAGATTTCAAGAATTCAAAAATAAATTCAAGAGATTCATCTAATAATTAAAATAAGAATTTTATTAAACAATATTTAATTAGTCTTCAATTTAACACTAAAACAGTTTAATGTTTAGTTTCTGTGAACTGATAACTCTACGGAAAACTCAATACCATTGAGTTCTGATGTTTTTTGAAAATGCGAGTATAAATTATTGAAATCTGCAAAATTTTGACACTTTAACAAAACATGTGAAAAACAGAATTAAATGATGCTACACTATTAGAAAATAATTGAGCAAAGAGTAGAATCTTAGGTTATAAAATTGCATAATTCTTTGAATAAAATATCTCAACCGAGTGCCCTAGTCCGAAGTATTAATTTATTGCTCTTGCGCACCCTCCCCGAAAAACGGCCAAGACCAAATTTACAAGTAATATTACATAAACAGCCATCTAGAATTTGTTAATGCTCGAAAAATATGACTACTTGCACATTTCACATATTTGAAGCGTTTTCAATAAAAATTTAAAATTAGACTAATAAGTACGATATTTTTAATGCTTTCATAATAAACATTCAATGATGTTGCTGTTTAATATTAAAGCAAATTTTTCCACAATACATTACTTCCCTACATCACTAAATGCATCGTTTTAGGTAATTTTCTGAATTTATGAAAATGAGATTTCAAATCATTGAAGAATTTCACCGAATATTCACAATGTATAAAATTTCATAACTGCACCATTTAAAGAAAACAAGGAGTGCCAAGCAAAATATTTTGACGAATTGAAAATAAATGCATATTTCATGCAAACTTCACTATTCATAGTGAAAAAATTTGTATCTTGAATCACATGTTACATAGCTTGCCAAATCAAATCGCTGAATTGGCCAGCTATTGGAGCTTTTTCGTCACCGCTACAACTAAAATGTACTTTTCTTTTTAAATTTTATATTTATTTCAAATCTTTATATCTGCTGGAATGATTTATGAAAGACAGAATTCAATAATTAAAATAAAATATAGTATAATCATCATAAACGTTTTACCAGGCTTCTAGATGAAATGGCCACACTAAAGCAACTATGCCAAATTTTCTAACAAAGTTAACTTTCTAATTTTTAATGCCATCTGAATTAATCCTGGACAGACTTGGCTAATTAGACAGAATTCTGAGGATTAAAGCTGGTAATGCTTGTAATTTTTTCCCATCGCTTAGTTTATGATACTAATTCACAATTTAACGAGTCTGATCATCTCAAAACTGTAATTTTTCTATTGGATCTTCCTCTCTATGAGTGAGAAAAGATAAGTTAAAACTTTTTTCCAGCTGAATTATCCTTTTGACACAATTATAGATTTCTATCAAAATTTTGGGAAAGATTTGTTCAGAAAACGCCTATCAATCTAACAGTCTGTATATAAATTAAGATTATAATATACAGATAAACTATGCACAAAGACTCATTTATAGACAGCTATATGATAATGGACCAAATCTAACAAGAGAGTGATCGGACTGTGCTTTCGGAATTATGTAAATGAGGTGATTCAAAAATGCAGTGACGTAAATGCATTATAATTGGTATATGATTAATTTATGACAATTTGCATAGTTTTGTATCAAATTCATGTTTCAATCTAGATTACACGTTAGATTACAAAGTGTTTAAAATTCAATTTGAATTTTCCGATAATTTCAACCATTTTCCAGAATTATTCCCAGAATTAATTCCCTTAACATATATAGAAAAATTCAAAATGCATGCCAAATATTTATATTTGTTATCAATTGTAAACCAATGCTATGCAAGGCGTTCTCTTGTATAGAATTATACAAGCATAATATTAAAGCGTACTAGAAGAATTTTTAAGAAATCACTTCCGTTGCTTTTCGTAAAATTGAAAAATTTTTAATTATATTTTTAATGTTTCTAAAACAAAGACTAGAAACCAGGTGAAAATAAAATTTTATTAAACAATTTTGAGCCAAACCAAAGTTTTGCACTTAAGTAGTTTATTGTAGTTATCAGTTTAAATGAAATAGTTTTTTGATAAAATCCTATTTTAGCCCACCTCTGGCGACTTTTTCAAAATTTCGCCAATTTTTCAAAATCACGCCAAATCGAAAGTATTTGAAAGTAATCGAAAGTACCAATAAGATTAAATAGTTTTCTAACGGAGTTTAAATCAACCAATGAGGTTCCGTAGGGTTGCCGCATTTCTCTTTAGATGTTGTCAGGGTTGCCATTTTTTGGCGAGTTTTGATAATTTCTGATAATTCGGCGAGTTTTTAAATTGGCGTCAGAGGTGGGCTAAAATAGGATCGACCCAGTTTTTTTTTTCCTTTAAACATTTTTACGATATGATAATTGGAAACCGTTTAATATACAGTAATTTTATCAAAAAGCAATTTATCGCCAAATTTGAGTGAAATGGCCGAATGTGGTACAAACGGCATCAATATCTTCATAGTACCAAATACTTCAACAAAAAATTGCCAACCTCGCCAAGGGCTAAATTACTTTATATCAAAGTTTATCCGATAATTGTTTCTGTATTTTTAAAATAGGACTAGAAAATCTTGAAACTTTCTAAATATTGACAGTTTAATGAAAAGTGGAGAGAATAACGTCCAATTTTGCTAAAGTGTTTCAAGACAACTGATTAAGGTACAGAAGTTACTGTTATTAAAACTTAGCATCAATCTTTTTCCAAACCATCGCAATTCAGTTATTTTACGGAGAAGTACATTCAGTAATCTTATTTTTAGCAAGACGTAAAAAGCTTTAATTTTAAATTCCGGATGTTTTCAGATGGTTTATTTCACTTTCATTCAATTAATGTCAAAACAAAAACAATTGCTCACTAAGTTTGAAGAAATGCATAATACGCGAGAAGAAAATAACGTCATTTAAATTGCGTTATCGTACGAAATATTTTTAAATAAACTTTTTCTTTAGTTTTAGAAAAATAAGAAAAAATATTCAGTTGCAAATTTTATATAATTTTAATAATTATCTCGTGACAGCTTAAGTCACGATGATAACTAAACTTACATTAATTGGAATCAAAACGGTTATTAACTAATGTTTTTGTTTTGAATTCGTATTCAAAATATCAAGCTGAAAACCAAGATAATTTAATACACAGCTGTTAGAAATCTAATAAAAATCTGAATCAATTTCGTAACTATTTATTTTATTTCATAAAAGTTAATAACTTTAATTAGGACGCTAAAGTAATTTTACGATAAGAATCTCGTACTTATTTAACTTCGTCCATATTCTCTATTTAGTTTCAGAAGAAGTAAGTCATTCTTTAGTTTTTGTTGAAACAACATTTATCCAAATTTGCAGAAGTTTTAATGTATGAACATGATCTTCAAAACTTACCTCAGTTGAAGAGATTGCCTTAAATCATTTAAAAGCAGGATATTCTTCTGAATAGATCAAAGCTTAAAATTCTCCTACTTCTCAAGATGGCGGAGGTAAGACGCTTTCCGCTGAAGAGTACTGACAGTAATGGTTTTGGACAATCTTTAGAATACGTGAAACACACTGTTTAAAGCTAAATTTAAATAAAGTATAGAGCAATAAAGTAACTTGAGTAACAATGAAATAGTTTGTTGTAGTTAATTCTTTTTACCAACAATGGTTTCAATTGTTATAAGATTTTTTGTCATTTACTTTTAAGATGGACGTTCACAATATAGGTTGACTTCTATTTCAGTTAAAATTTAATCATTTATTAAAATATCATTCTTAGATACACTTATTGCACTGTTCACTTTTTTCAGTGGTTGAGATAGCAGTTAATCTACCAATTTCTATCAATTACCTGACCCTCACTAAATATAAAAGTTGTCATTTAAAAACTCAGGTGTGTCAATTAGTACCATATTATTGAAAATTACCAATTTATTAAAAAAGAAATCTTGTGATACGACATGTTGCTGAAACATAATTTTGTCTAATGGAAACATTTGCACGTTGAATCAATTATATTAAGGTCTGCTACATTTAGTTTCCATTAAAATGTTTAAGGCTTATTGAGTTTATAATATTTACCAATAAATAATAGGAAATGCCTGTCGATTTCTTACACTAAAACCTAATTCTTAAAAAGAAATATACAATTTATTTCCGCCTAATTTTTTATTATTAACCTGAATTTTACTATAAATTTTATTGCTGAAGCCTTAATATTTGCTCTTAATCTTGCCTATGCCTTATAAAGTCATTTTAGTTGCAATAAACAGACGTTTTTTAACAAAATTATTTCTGTAATTATACTGTCGCTGTGACACATTATGACAGTGACATTAAGGATGTTGTAGCATTTTCATATGAAAGTTAGAAACATACGATTTATTCGAGCATGAATTTTTGTAATCCTATTCTTGAATTTTACAATTTTTTATTACTGAATCCTTAATAATTTCTCTTCCTCTTTTACATGTCATACCATATAATTTTAGCAGGAGTAACTGTCGTTATTCACTAACCTTATTTCCAAACCTATAATATCAATATGACATATAATTCCATATGCATAGTGACATTAAATTCGTTGCATTTTCATATAAAAATTAGAAAATTTTTTCGTTTCACAACTAAGCATGCAGCCGATTTCTGTTGTTCTTGATGCTTTTTATCTACTTGGTATAGATGCACTATAACACCTCCATGAAAGCAAAGATCACTAAATTAACTAAAAACAAAAGTGAATGCCTTTAAATTTCAAAAATAGTAAAATTTGAACACCTAAGAAAATAGTTGAGAAAAACGTCCTCAATTTTCTTGCACCAAGGACATTCAAGAAAGTTCGTCCTTCCATCGCTCATTTCTAATTTAGCTTTGCTTTTCTAAACATTTCTTTTTATCTTTGAGCTTTTTTTCTCGATAACATGTTTATGCATTGAATATTAATTATTCTTTGTTTTCATAATGAAACCTCATTGTCCTTTGGGTTCTCCAAAATACAAAAAATCAGGGGAACTTAAGGCTCTAAAAACCTAATGTTAATTTTCTGCTGATATTCTTGGCTTAAGGGGTATATAGATAAAATAATATTGAAGCAACAAATCCACTGATTATAGTATTTATCACTTATTAACTTTGACTTCCGTGTTGGCTAATGGCAGTTGGGGCATGTTAAATATGTCGAGACTGCAAAGTCCTCCAAGTTCCCATAACAAAACGATACCTCTGCGGATACTGAATCAGGGATGAGTCGGTCTTTGATTTGGATCTAAATTCCGACTTGCTGATGGATGAATGAGAGTATGAATGAATTCGACCACCCCCTAAAAAGGGTTGTGTCGTGTGTGTGAGCTAGAAGTCAGACTTCTGCCCTCTGGGTGCTCAGGGGTCTTTACCCTCAGAAGCTACTGCACCCCCTTTCCGTGAAAAACACGGACAAGACAACAACTTTGACTTAGTATGATATATAGTCATTTGGCGCTATTAATTTGCTGTAGTTCTCATCAGAACCTTACGTTTGGAAACGCTATTGCTATCATTCGTTCCATATTTCGCAAAAAGTTGGCGATAAACTTTTTTTGGTGAAAGTGGCTATAAACTAAGCTGTTTCGTAATGTTCAATGGTAGAATGGTTTAGATTGAGTTGAATTCTGAAAGTACTCAACTAAAATATTTTCAACTGCATGCCAACTATCCCCCTCACCGGCAGTTTTAATCTGTCTTACGCCAAAAAACGCCAAGTACAAATTCACTGGTAATATTTCATAACCAGCCATCTAGATTTTGGTAATTCTCGGAAAATACCACTACTTACACATTTGAAATCTTCAATCAATTTGTCTAAAAAAATTGAAATTAGATTACAAATGACAAACCATTGATGATGTTTATCACAAGACATGATCTACTATTCGTCTGCTTTACCACAAAACATTAATGCCGTACATCACTCAATGTATCTTTTGAGAAAACTTTCTGAATATATGAAAATGAGATATTTCAATACATTGAAGAATTATACCTAAAATTTGCATTTGATAATATTTTATTTATAAAATCTCATAGCTACACCATTTACAGCTATCAAAGAGCGTCAAGAAGCAATCTCGGGAAGTTATATAGAATATTCTTAAGTACATTGTCGTTTTTTATGAAAAATTTTGAAACTACGAATCATCGCCAAAACCCGATATCATCGCCAAAAGGTATCTTTGTGCCCTTAACAGGAAAGTACTGTGTAACCCGTGACTATACGAGTTTGTTTTCTTAAGCGTGATGAAACATACTGACTTTTTTTACTCCGTTGCAAAATTATTCGAATTAGAGATTTTCCTAAAACCAAAGACAGTGCAGTTTCATATTTTCAAAAATACGGATTCATTTCTTCTAAGAAAATTTGCATTAACTGCCACAATTTAACTCTGTATATTAAGACTGATAAGCAATGGCGTTTCAACTTTAAGAGGTGCGATAAGCGAGTATCTGGAAAATTCTGACTGCAATTCAGTTCATTCACTGCTGGTCAAAAGAATTACCCTAATATGAATGGGGAAAAGAAGAAACACATGGTTTTGGTTAGGGAAAAAACAGGAAGACTCGTAATCAGTTCTTTGAAAACGAGTGCACGTGATTCTGGCGTGACATTGTGAAATCGTTTCCTTGAAATGTTTTTGTAATCAGTTCTTTGAAAGGAAATCACGTGATTCTGGCGTGACATTGTGTAATCGTTTCCTTGAAATGTTTTTGTAATCAGTTCTTTGAAAACGAGTGCACGTGATTCTGGCGTGACATTGTGTAATCGTTTCGTTGAAAGGAAATCACGTGACGGGATATGGAAATGTATAAATATCGTTCTGGTTCGAGCAATAACTCATTTCGCATCGTGGTGCCTACCTGTGAATCTTGGAAACTTTCGCTTAACCTGAAAAACTATTTGTTGAAAAGCATCAAGCATCGAATTTTTTGTTTGTGTTTGAGCAAAAAAAAGATCATGTGGTTCACGATTCTACTCTCTCCGAGAAGCAACGACGACACGAGTTTACCACTGTCTCTCCTGGTGGGATCGGACGGACACATTTATCTAAGAGCCACGGACGTTTTCAAACTCGTCGACCTGCGTCGAGATCCGTGGAAAATGTGCAGACGATTCGCTCCTTCGGGTCCAACCGCCCAGATGGTATTACAACGAGGTATTCCCACTCCTTATCCGAACATGAAAATTTTGACTTTTTCCGAGGCCGTCAACGTTTTGAAAAAGCTTCCAGGAGGTGTAGCCGTGGCCGATTACTTGGTACGAGTTTTCGTTCAACATGGAGTGCGAGTCAAACTGACGGATAGAAAAGACCAATACGCTCGTCGTGAACTGTATTATTGTTCGAATCCGACGAAAGCGGCCGTTTATAGAATCGTTTCGAATTAAGACGACAGTGACGAAATTATCACAGTGATCGAATTGATAGAAACGGCACGTGTCAAATTTTTAGAGTTTTATCGTCGTTTAAAACCGATGGTAACTCCTCGATGCGAAGAAACGAGGAAAGAAGAAGAAAATGACAGCCATTTGGTCATCGTGACGGACGAGGAAGAATTAAAACGCATGCCGACAACGACAAACGACGTGATCCAGATTCGTTTCCCTACGGTTCCCAAAGAAATTGTTTGGTCCGATGGCAAGACAACGTATATTTTTCATTGCGTGAAATTTTGCAAGAACGATGAGAATGTGACATTGTATCGTGCAGAGACGAAGGAATGAAAAAAAAACATATTTCCTTTCCGATAACGCCCGAAATGATTGCATAATCACTAAAACTGTTTCCTTTTCCGATTACGCACGAAATGATTGCATCATAACTAAAAAACTTTTTAGAAAAAAGAAACATCATGTTTCCTTTCCGATTACGCACGAAATGATTGCATCATCACTCGAACTTTCTACCTACGCACGAAATGATTGCATCATCACCAAAGCTTTTTTAGAAAAAAAAACATCCTGTTTCCTTTCCCAAACAGTATAAAAGTCGATATTGAAAAATATTTTTTACCAGTCTTGCAGTATGTCTTCTTTCTCAAACGACGACATTTTCACCGAGATTTTTGGCTGCGACAAGGAATCTCTCGCTACGCCAATGATGCTGGAAAAGTTTTGCGACGATTTTTCACCTAGTTACAGCCCAGTTGCCTCACCATATTTCGACGAGACACTGTTTGCCGGCAACGAGTCATCGATGCCTCAAGCTGCCGACGACTCGCCCAAGAAAATGCCTTGCAGCACCACTACCCACGACTCGCCCAAGAAAATGTCTCAATCTGCCGACGAGTCGCCCAAGAAAATGCCTTGCAGCACCACGACCGATAAAGAGACGAAGCCTCAAGCTGCCGACAATAGGAAAAATTGTCCGGCAAACGATCCAGACCAGAAGACAACGACGTCTCGCAGCCACCCAGCAAGATCCTCGCCACCGCAGCACCACGAGATCTTCGCCTGACTGCTGCTCGTCCTCGTGCCCCCGTGAAAGAATTAAAGCTGCCAATGTTTGCTACCACCACAACTGCTGCTGTTGAAGCCCCTGAAAAGGCAAAAAAGACGACGTTTCGAAGACCAATTTCGAGTTTTAAACCGGTAATTCGAAAAAGGGTTAGGCATAAAACCCCGTGCGTCTTGGCGGCGAGACGGGGTGAATACATCATCACGGACGGCACTAGAAGTCTCGTGAGATCCCATCCCGAGTATTGGGAAGAATGGTTGAAGCAAGATTTAGAAAAAGTTTACGTGAGTGCCAGCATTCTGTACTGCGTGGACGAAGCTTCTCACGACATTTTAAGTCGAATCCGGGCAGAAGCAGAGAGATACCACCCGATGCACAAAATTCAAGTTAAAGTTTGGGAAAAGGATCCCTCTTTGGGTCCGTATAAAATTTGTTTCGAAGAGGATTGCGTGAGGTGGCTCGCCATCAGAGGCGGTATTCAAAAGTTTTATCTCTACGAAATAGATGTCGTCTCGATGCATTAAACCCCACCCACGTGACATACGGTAGACGAATGTATAAAAGAGACTTTCGTCCGTCGAGAGACACTCGTTCTTCTGATTTTGTTCGAGACATGGCATTCCACGTTCAAAAGATACCATACGTCTTTCCAGAGCCCATAGCCGCAGCACCTTCAGGACCCTTGCTCCATCCCAAAAGCTTGAAAGAATATTTTTTGCAGTTGCCAGACGTATCCTGTTTTTCTTTCAAGCTTTTGGCAGACGAGATGAATTTTTATCGGCTTTACGACGGCATGCCGATGAATTGGCAGCACTAGATATTACAGGACAATTTCGTCCGGACGGCCATCGCCTCGACCCGAATGCATCGAGAATTCAGACCGGACAAGATCAATTTCGACAGATTGCAGAAAAGGTACCAGAGATCTTTGAAACTAAAGGGCCACAACACCAACGTGAGAGCAGGTTACTTTTGGGACCAGAGACAACAATTTTTAGTCAAAGCCTATTTCACGTTCGGCCAGCGAACTGTGCCGTCCGGACAAGTCCACATCTATCGCACAGCTGCAGTACCGATTCTGTTTTATAAACTGGACCCCAGCAAAGACCACGTCAGGAAATTCAGAGTGGCAGACAAGTGGTTCCACAAGGACGATCAGTGTGTCTACGACCAGTTTGTTCTTCAGCCCCATTCCACCTACTCCGTGCCAGAAAACACGACTTATGCCATCATGACGGTACAAAAAACTTTATTTTCCTTGCACGTGGTGGCTGCAGACGGGTCCAGTGTCTGTTTTTTAAAACCAGATGCGGAGAGAAAGTTGGTGAAAAACGTGCAGGAGGAGAAGGATGACGGGAAAAGGCGAAGGAGATCTGAGGAAAGCAGCAACAAAAGGCAAAAACGAATGGACAATTTGTTCGACGAGATCGAGAAAGAGCCTGCACCGACGTATCCTCAGGGAACATGTTTGGAAACGATGCTGCTCATGGAAGTGATGAAATTTCAAATTAAGACTTTAACGGAAAGACTGAGTAAATACGAAACTGTTTGATTCTTTTTATCTGTGTATATATTGAATTATTATTTTTAATTATTGCATGTGTATATATATATATAAAGGAATGAATCAATAAATGTTTTTGCTTTTAAGCTAAAACCATTGAGTCGTTATTGGATTCTAAGCAAATTTTTCTTTTTTTAAAAGAAAGCAAAACCTATATTGTAAAAAAAAAAATTACAATTTTTATTTGATTCTAAGCTTAATTTTCTTCTTTTAAGTAAAACCTATATTGACCCAATTTTTATTTGATTCTAAGCAAAAGTTTCTCTTTTTTTTAAATATAAATACAATTTCCCATTTTTTTTTTCAAAACAGTACGACTTTGGAATCAATGATAATCAGCAAATAGTTAAAATTAAGCATCAGAATAAAAAAAAATGTAAATGAATTTGCTAATTTAATATCATTGTCTCCTAAATAATGAAGAGAGGAAAAAAGAGATCTCTCCATTTTTTTGCAGCCACCAAAGTTGGATAGGTAGAAACAAATTTTAGTTAGTTATTCGAATAAAAAAATCACGCGAAAAAAGAACAACAGGAAATGATTACGAAAGCATGTCCTGTCACGTGAAATCCATTCAAAGAACATCGTTTGAAACAGGACGAAAGCATATCGTGTCACGTGAAATCCTTTCAAATTACAAAAACATGTCCTGTTACGTAAACTCGTTTCAAAGAACTGATGTCCTAATTTAAAAGAGCATGCGCATTGAGAGACCCATTTTTTTTATAAATATTCCTTCGAAATGACATGTTTTCGTCATTCCCTTTTTCTAGATGTGACATGTTTTTTCACTGCCGCGTGTGCAATCTCCCGAGCGTCCGATTGAATTGCGGACATAATTTGCACGTAAAAGACTTTACGAGATTTCTGCATCACGAAGCTTGCCCGTTTTGCCACGAGTCGGCCTCTTGTCGAGACTTGGAGTGGGTGGTGGAGTGTCTCCAAGCCATCAGATATTTTGACGAATGCGAGAACACGGTGGAAAACCACGAAGCGTTTACCCCTCTGCGTCTGATGTACTGCGGACACTTTCTTAGCATGGACCAGTTGATTCCCTATTTGAGGTGGAATCGGTGCCCGTATTGTTCAAGTAAGGCGTTTGGACCCGTGAAATTGGGCGTCGTGTCTCTATTGAAAGAGCTCGACTTTTTCAACGACGGCATCGAATTTTGAACGTGCGAAGACGATCGCTTGCGGTTGCCGCCTCCCGTCATCACTTTGTTGGACGACGAAAGATATCAGAGCCCCACAGTCATAACACTAATTGACACTGATGGCGAGAGAGACTGTTGAACTTTATGTTAAAACTTTTGTGTTCGTCATTGTCTCACGAGACCTAAAAAAATGGGGAGAAAAGAAATCTCGCTGCTCAGCAGCGAGATTTCTTTTCTCTCCATTTTTTTAGGTCACTTCACGACCGAGGTCAGATCGAAACACATTTGATTCGATTACCCGGTGTGTGGGAGAAAAGATCTTGCTACCACTAGCAAGACCTGTTCCCCCATTTTTTTGGGTCATTTTCACACCGAGGTTGGTTTGACAAATCTTATTTTCCTTCATTGTAAACGATACAAGACTTTAAAATACAAGTTTTTTTTTCATCAAAGAAAGGTATCAAATAAACAATTTTTTTAAAGTCAGTTTCACACCGAGGTTGGTTTGACAATTCCTATTTTCCTTTAATATAAAACGAAATAAAACTTTAAAGTTTTTTTCATCAAAGAAAGGTATCAAACAAATAAATTTTTTAAAGTCAGTTTCACACCGAAGTTGGCTTTGCAACTCTTATTTTTCTTTTATATAAACAAAATGAATCTTATAAATTCCAGTTTTTTTTTATCAAAGAAAGAATTTCAAACAAACAAGTTTTTATATTTTTTAGGCTAGTTTCAAACCGAGATTGGCTTTGCGACTCTATATTTTATGTATAAATGATACGAGTTTTTTTTATTAAAGAGAGGTATTAAACAAACTAGGTTTTACCGACCTCGGTCAAAGAACGACTTTAAAAAAATGGGGAAAGACACACTGCGCCGTATCTGTCGGCACAGTGAGTCTTTCCCCATTTTTTTAGATCTCATCAAAGAAATGAGATGAACTCAATAAACGACACATGGGTTGACAAAAAAAATACATTTATTTACATTTAAAATACATTTATTTACATTTAAAATATATATATACATGCATTAAAATTTAAATACAAATTTAAAATTTCTTTTCCTAATTTCAATTTGTTCTAGGGACTTCAAGTCTACTACGATTGTTTCTAGTTCTGGTGCCGGCACGGGTGCTGGGATCGGTGCCGGCACGGGTGGTGGGATCCAATTATCCCTGCTGTCAGGAGAAGACAAGGAGTCTTCGTTCCACAAAGCAAAATCGTCTGGGTGGCAGCTCCCCTGGGAAGGCTCCTGGTCTCGGCCGCAATCCAGCTTTCCCAGCCTTCGCTCTTCTATGAATCGGGCGTATTGATAAGCTATGATTAAACTGCAGCGCCACAACTTGCGATGCACTGGATGATGCGGCAGCTCGACGGGGTCTTGAGGCTTGCCGAGCTCACTCACGCGGGGACAATCCCCAGCCACCTGTGCCTTTATGTCTATAACTCTCGGGATCCCGAGAGATTGGAAGTATAGTTGAGCCTCCCGTCCCTTTACGGCCAAAAGTTCGTCGCCCACGAACTCTCTTACCCGTCTCTGGGCCTCTTGGAGTCGGGTGTCGCCGTTGAAAGTGACAGGCAGCGAGGAGCTGGAATCGCTCCCCATCCAATTGACCCGCATGTCTTTGCGGGTCATGCAGCTGTAGGAATTATCTATAGTCACGAGCAGGGTCTTTCTCTTCGTCTCCTCTAGCCCGTCTGATAGGATCTTTACGACGGCGATTTAATTAATATTATTATTAATTTGTTTTCTCGGCCTATTAATTTGTTTTTTAATATGTTTCAGATTTGAGCCGAGAGAGGAGTCCATCTTTGGAGACTGCCCGCTCCGAGAGGGTGATGCATCCACCCATATTCATTTTTTTCTATTTTTAGTTATTGTATTAATATAATGTCTAATGTGAGATATGTCGACGCATAGAACGAACGAGGTGTCTGTGCTCGGGACTGGCACTGCGCGTTCGGCTTGCGTCGACATTTCTCCTCCTATTAATGGTTTTTTTAATATGTTTCAGATGGGAGCCGAGAGAGGAGTCCGTCTTTGGAGACTGCCCGCTCCGAGAGGGGGATGCATCCTCCCATGTTCATTTTTTTGTTTCTTTAGTTATTTTTTTATGATGTGTAATGTGAAATATGTCGATGCATGCAACGAACGAGGTGCCCGTGCTCGGGACTGGCATTGCGCGTTCGGCATGCGTCGGCATTTCTAGCTCTTGCTAATTTTTTTTTCTGTGCCATCATATTTCCTTGATATGTTTCATATGGAAGCCGAGAAATGAATCCGTCTTTGGTGACCACCGCTTCGCCCATGGGTGCATCCGCTGATATTTACAATTTTTGTTTTTTAGTTATTGCATTTTTATTATGTGTAATTTGAGATATGTCGATGCATAGAACGAACGATGTGTCCGTGCTCGGGATTGGCACTGCGCGATCGGCATGCGTCGACATTTCTCCTCTTATTAAATTGTTTTTTAATAATTTAATTTTAAAAAATTATATCATACAAGTTCTTTCGAAGTCATACAAAGCCGAATGAGAGTAGCTCTTTAGAATGAAGGCAGAAGTGTGCGCCTTTCGTTGTGAACGAGCACCGTTCAGGTGAAAGGACGACTCTGCTTGAACTCACAAGACACAACCCCTTTTTAAGGGGTGGTTGAACTCCTTTATCCATCTGTAAGTCAGAATTTAGATCCAAATCAGAGATCGACTCATCCCTGATTCATTAACCCCAGATGTATTATTTGTTATGTGAATTTGGGGGGCTTCGCTGTCACCACCTATCGAACGGGCCCCCACTGCCATGAGCCAACACGAGACGAGGACAGAATTCGCTACCAAGATGGACGCTCTACCAACCGGGCTAAGGTAAATAAAGCAATTTATTATTTGTAAACTAGAAACATTTACCAGGTCCTTGTAACTTAATGATCCCCCACATCTGTTAAAAAGAGCGCTGATCAAATATCTCAAACTGCGGCTAAGGGTTGAAGTATAGAGAAGGAAAACCGTCATTTTACACAGAGGAATTTTTCCTTCCCTGTGAGTTCAAGACAACGTTCTTCTAAGAAGTTACTAGACTGAATTAAAAACATTAAATAACTTTTACAACATAACTAAACCTGCTTTGTAGGACATAAGTTACTTTACTTAATATTTTACTTAAATTTTTGTATTGATTATTAATTTATAGAAGCATTATATTTTTTAAATATATCGAAAAAAAGTTCTGCAAATATAAATCTTATTAAAATAGAAAAGAACATTTGCTGTATTTGAGTACTACTTTAAAAACAATTCGGTTGATTTTATACATATATATTTATAATTTAAATGCTATAATTAAATATTTATATCTATAATATTTTAACTTATCTGAAATAAAACGATTTTTTTTCTATGCAATCATTAAACTAATTATTGGGATTTTAGTATTATATATACACTGAAGTGACTAAAGTCATGGGATGACTGTTAATATCGTGTCGGTCCTCCTTTTACCCGGCGAAGTGCAACAACTCGATGTGTCATGGAGTCCACAAGTCGTTGGAAGTCCTCTGCAGGAATATTGAGCCATGCTGTCTGTATAGACGTCCATAATTGTGAAAGTGTGGATGGTGCAGGAGTTTGGGCACGAACGGACCTTTCGATGATGTCCCATAAATGCTGGATGGGATTCATATCGGGTGATCTAGGTGGCCATATCATGCGCTGGAATTGTCCGGAATGATCTTCAAACCAATCGCGAAAAGTTCTGGCCCGGTGACATGGCGCATTGTCATCCATAAAAATCCCATCGTTGTGTGGGTACGTGAAGTCCTTGAATGGCTGCAAGTGATCTGCAAGCAGCTGAACACAACCATTTCCAGTCAATGATCGGTTCAGTAGCACCAGAGGACCGAGTCCATGACATGTAAAAACAGCCCACACCATTATGCAGCCACCACCAGCTTGAACAGTGCCTTGCTGACAGTTTGGGTCCATGGCTTTGTGGGGTCTGCGCCACACTCGAACTCTACCATCAGCTCGTAACAACTGAAATCGTGACTCATCTGACCACGCCACGGTTTTCCACTGGTCTAGGGACCAGTCGATATGCTCACGAGCACAGGAGAGTTGCTGCAGGCGATGTCATGCTGTCAGTAAACGCACTCGAATCGGTCTTCTGCTGTCATAGCCCAAGGAAGACAAATTTCACCGCACAGTCCTATCGGACACGTCCCACATTGATTCCTGCAGTTATTTGACGAAGTTTTGCGTGTCTATTAACATTGACCATTCTACACAGACGTCGGCGGTTTCGGTCGTTAAGCGCAGGTGGTAGCCCACTGCGCTGCCCATGATGGGATGTGATGTCTGAAATTTCATACTCTCGGCACACTCTTGATACTGTGGATCTCGGAATGTTGAATTCACTAACGATATCTGCAACGGAATGACCCATGCGTCTAGCTCCAACTAACATTCCACGTTCAAAGTCTGTTGATTCTCGTCGTGCCGGCATAAATCACGAAAAACCTGTTCACATGAATAACTTGAACACAAATGAAAGCTCTGGAAAATGAACTGCGCATTTATACTTTTTCGCTGCGATGCTACTGCCATCTGTATATTTGCATATTGCTATCCCATGACTTTTGTCACTTCAGTGTATATATATATAATTTGAACATTAAGTATTTGATTTACGCCAGCTTTTCCTCGTTTTAATGTATTAAATTCCAGTGAATCTTCTAAAAATAATTATTTTAAGAAAGAGAACTTAGTAAGCGAAACAGGACAAGTCTTTAAATAGCAGTCAGTACATAACCATAAATTGAAATGCTATATTTTTTAATTATGTTATTGTAAATCTTGCTATGAAAGCTTTATTATTGTACTTTAAATTTCTAGTCTTGAAAAATCTGCATTTGCTTTATTCATAGATATATCTTCCAAATGTTTCAGTATTAAACCTATAATTAAAAAATAGGTTGACGCTATTTATTAGTTTTTCTTTGGTAATTTTATTTTAATTATTCTTCTTTAATCTTTTCTGAATTGATAAATGTAAAGCTTTACATTAAGAAACTAAGATCGTCTGAACTTTCTGGCTGGTAAACATCGAATACTTTTTTTTTTTTTTAAAAAGAGCTCCAAAAAACTAAATAAATTTACATAATGAAATGGCATGTAACAAATCACCAGTTATTAAGATTACTTATTATAATTAGTTTCATAATTATATAAGCTAATTACTTTTAAAATGAAAAATTTATTATTATGTGATATCCGGAAGCTGAATTTGAGAAATGTTACTTGCCCCCTCCCCTCCCGTTGGTAAACTGCTGCCACCATCTCTGGTCAGTTACACATTAACTAACACTAATATTTATGAGACACAAAATTTCTACAAGATGTAATTTTGTTAGTAAATAAAGAAAATCCATATTTTTAAGTGAAAGAATAGTGAATAATTTTTAAGTGCATTTTAATGTAGGGAATTTCCGTGAAGCATATTTGTTAAGCATACAAAGTTAATCATAAATCAAATTTGGATCTTCTGCCAATAGACCAAAACTAGCTAATCATGAGTGAAGAACATATTAGAAATTTGTTATTCGTTGAATAATAACTAAAACTAACATTCATAATGAGGTGCAAAATTTCTACAACATGAAGTAATTGTATAAATTAAAAGTAAATATAAGGAATTTCATACAATTGAAAGAAATGTTACATTTTTGTGTAATATTCAGAGTTTATTGCTCATCAAATTCGGTTCTTTTGCTACAAAACAAAAAAATTATTCAATATAACCAAGAAAATATTAGAAATTTAACTTGTTACTCCTTTTTTATAAAATGATATCTATTAAAGAAACAGATAATAGGAATTATATAATTATGTGCTTTACACAATTTTCAGCCAATTATTAAGAGTGGAGTGTTTAAAATTTGTTAAATAGGAATTTTTAATGTATTCAGTATCTTTTTTTTTTTTTTTTTTTTTGTAATTTTTTGTTCTTTGCTCACATTAAGCAATATAAAAGTGTGCATAGTAAAGAAAGTAATTTTTTTTAAAAAATATAATTATAATTTTCTGTTTTTAATTTGAATGAAATAACTTTTAAAAACAGATCATATAGGCAATATTAGAATTTAAAAATAGATATATATATTAAAGTATGTCAGTAAAATTATATTGATTTAATTATATAATTGAAACTATGAAGATGTTAATATTTCTTCCCATGCAGTAAGCAATGAAACCTCGTGTAAAGACAGATGTGTAGGTGATCATATTTAAATTATTTAAGATAATTTTAACATGTGTTTATTTTTAATTGCTAGTTATTCTATACATCCGATTATGAAATTATGGAAGGGGAAAGAACGATTCAGAGATAAGCAACGGAAAATTAGGTACTACAGAATATTCACATTTCCTCCAACATTCAATGTGTTTGCTTTAAATGTAATTTGTTGGTTAAATACCATTGGAATGTTTCCATATATTCTGCAAGTTCCCAACTGCATTTTGATTGATAATTCCACAAGCAAAAATCTTGAGGATAAATTTGGGATTTTTTCTGTTGGGGGGGGGGGGGCTTTATATTTTCCCAAATACACACAAAATGAAAATGCCCGTGAATCGTATATACAAGTAAAATAAGTATTGAAATTTACAAAGATCGATAACACTTTGGTACGGATAACGCTCTATTTCATTCATTCCTCCATCTGTTGCGGGACATTGGAGTTTTGAGTAAACACTGTTTTTAGAAATCGGAAGTGACAATATTGGCGGTAAAAATTTCTTATATCGATTGTAAATTTCATTTATGTATTCTCCTTTTCATTTATGTTATTTTCTTCAATAAATTGAATTCCTAAAACAGTTTTCGTTTTTCCTATAATTTTTAAATCAAAACTATGTTGAAGCAATTTGACTGTTATTTTAATTTCCTTTTCCGTCTTTCCTAAAAGAACAATATCGTCTACGTATAACAAAAGTATAACATTATTCCTAATAAAAACTCCATTTGCCCACTTCAGTTTCTTGAAACTCAATCTTTCTAAAACGCTGCAAATTTCGGTAAACCATTCTCTACCGGATTGCTTAAGTCCGTAGAGCGCTCTATCTAGCTTGCAAACGTAATCTGGATTTCTTGTGCTTTTATAGCCTGACGGTTGTTTCATGTATACTGCTTCGTCCAATTTTGCATAAAGATATGTACTATTCACGTCTACTTGCCAGTATATCCAGTTCAATAAATTTACAAAAATAGCGAAAAACAATCTTACCAGAGAAAAATTTATGACCGGAGAGAAAGTCTCTTCGTAATTTTCTCCTTTACGTAGCGAGAAGCCTTGGGCAACTAAACGTGCCTTGTAACGGACGGGCTTACCTTCATTGTTCTTTTTCAGATCATATACCCATCGACATCCTATTACTTTGACTTTGGGTGGTGCCGGGACAAGATGCCATACTTTTCTGGTTTTTATTTTTTTTCATCTCTGCATCCATGGCTGCTTTCCATTCTACGGCATCCTTTGAGCCGATGGCTTCCTGGAAAAATCTAGGAATGTTAATTTTGTCGGTTAGTCAGGTTGACGCAACACTTGATTGTGGAGCTTCTAATTCTTCACAAGTTACCACAGGTCCTTGATAAAGTATGCTTCCTGAAAAATTGAATAATTTTGGATTATATTCTAGGTCATGATCTTCACAATATTTTTTAACCTCTTTAATTGATCGAAGACGTGTTTGACCAGAAATGCAATAGTAAATGTCTGTACGATCTCCAGTTTTCCTTGGTACTGCTTTTCAAATCCAATTAAAACCTGCTGGTTCCTGAATTTCATCTTCCGTCTCTTCGCTCGCTGTCTGGTATTGTTCGAATTCCGTTTTTACTGAGATTTTGGACAACGAAGTTTTAGAGACTGGAGACGATTCTTCATCTGATGATGAATCTGGTTACTGCTACTGGATTTGTCATATTCGAGTTCTACCTGGTTTTCAGAAATTTGGTACCTAACTGGTGCTTCGATTTTAGGGTCCAGTTCGATTCCGCTGCGATCATTGGCCTCCTTATACATTTTATTTCCAAATGATACGTTTATCGTTTCAATGACCCGGCGTTCTTCGGGTAAATAGATGCGGTACCCCTACATTTGTAGGGCATAACCTACCATCACGCCTTGTTTTGCTCTCATCTGTAGCTTTGATCGTCTTGTTTGCTTGGGTATTCCAACGAAGGCTTCTATTTCAAACGGCTTCAAATGGTTAACTGAGGGCTTGAAGCCTCCATAAATTTCGAATGGAGTCTTGTTAAAGTTCCTCAGAAAGCTTCGGTTCCAGCAATAAGTGAATGTTAGGAGAGCTTCACCCAAAGAATTCTCAGGTAGACGACTACTATTTAGTAAAGCTTTGATTCCATCGCAAGCCGTGTAATTAAATCTTTCGGCTACGCCGTTTTGCTCTGGAGTATGAACGTTAGTAAATTCCACTTTGATACCCACATTTTCTAAATCTTTCTGAAATTTTAATCCTCTAAATTCTCCTCCATTATCTGAACGTATGCAGATAATTTTCTTGCCGGTAAATCTTTCGGAACAAGCCTGATATTTGCGAAATGCGTCCGATGCCTCATCTTTAGTTTTGATTAAGAAGCAAGTTACTTTTCGACTAAAATCATCAATAAAGGTAATGAAATAGCGGTAACCGTTATGCGTTTGTTTAGGAAAAGGTCCGCAAATATCGGTATATATTAACTGCAATGGCTCTTTAGATCTTATACCGCCTAAGGGTTTGAAAGATTTCCTTCTACATTTTGCCAACCGGAATTTTAACTTATTCCCAACATTAGTTTTATATGAAACAGCACGAACTCAAATCATTAAATTTTCATTCTCAAATTCTTGTTCTGTTTTCTATGCGGACCTGCCCACTGACCAAGCAGTCACTGAAAAATGGGATTTCAGTTATTTTCTTTATAAGTCAGAAATTCAAAATAATTCTTTCAACTTAAGAAAATAGATTTTATGTATGTATGCATACACACACACACAATTGTTTAATAACTAATATTGATGTATTAAAGTTATTAAACAAATCTGGATTTTTAATTTTGAATAAAGTAGATTGTAACAACAACTACTTTACTCAAAATGGAAGATATTGAATAAAATTTCATTCATTTTATTCTGTTCTACAAGAAATTATATTTCATGTGAGTTAAGATTAAAAAAATTTATTTATACATTAATAAAAAAATTTTTTAAATCTCACAGTGGTTTTACAAACTTGGATATTTTTGCATCAAAACAGGATTGTTTTTTATAATTTGATATATATAAATATATTCATAAAACTAATGAGGCTACACAAACACACAGAAAATAGAAAGAAATATAAGGCTAGACACTTTTTTAGTTTTGGAATTTTTAATAAATATTTATTAAATTCTTCAAGTGATGCTCAGTGTCATAGTCAGAAAATGGCACAAATCTAAATCATTCTATGATACATGTTTTTACCGTTACAGAGAAAATAACTGTTGTATTTACACATATTTAATACATCATTATAAATCACAATTAACATATCACAACATTATCATCCCAATTAACATATTTAATACATCATCATAAATTAAAAAAATTTCTGGAAAGCTATCAAGTTATATAAAAACGGACTGAAAAATTATTGAAAGCTAAAACTGCACATTAAGAAATACTTGCATCACATCTTAATTTCATCTATTAAAGAGCTTCATAAATATTTACAACACAGACATTTCATGAATTGCTCATATCTTATCCAATAATTAATAATGCTAATTTGAAGGATTTTTTAAAGTATATTCTAAATTTACTGGTCGGTTATTTAAATATGAACTTATCTTTATGAAATAACGTGTTAATTATTTTGCATATTATCTTTAAGTTTAAACGTCACAGCTTTTTTTTAAAGTTGAAAAATATTTTCTGAAATTTTCAATTATCAGAAATATTATACAACAAAATTACTTAATTAAAAAATTATCAAGAATTTTCCCTTGTTCAATAAAATACATTAAATATATAATATGTGGAATATAATATATATACCATATGATAAAACATTTAAGGTACAGTTATGAATAGTTTCATATGTAAACTAATATTAATAGATTAAAAACAACATGATGAATGCATTGAATAAGAATGAAATAAAAAAAGTAAATTTGTAATTATATCATGTTATTTTATTAAAATGCAACTTACATCATTTAGATTTTTTAAATGCTTTTTTAAATTCGCATCTCAAAAGAATATTTAAATTAAAAATATTCTTTTAATTTATTTTAAAATATTCTATTATAGAAAAATTCTATCACAGAAAATATAAAGTTTTCATAAACTATTTTCAATATTTAAAAACTTTGTCAAGGAGAAAATGGAAAACATAAGATAGCATACAAACAGTTATTTGCAAGAGTATTTTAAAATATTTTTTTCAACTTCTAATTATTAAAAAAGAAAACCCTTATTATAAATATATAGCTGGATTATAAAATATATATAAAACTGCACATTTAAATGCAAACTTGCATCACTAAGATTCTTTAAAAAAAAAATTATTTTTCAAAGAAAATATAAAGTTTTCATAAACTATTTTCAATATTTTTTTTTTTAAAACTTTGTCAAGGAGAAAATGGAAAACATAAGATAGCATACAAACAGTTTACAAACAGCAAACAGCAAGAGTATTTTAAAATATTTTTTTCAACTTCTAATTATTAAAACAGAAAACAATTATAATATACATATGTATAAAACTAGATTTGCTCTATGTAAGATGGCAAAATATTCTTTCAACTATATGATAAGACATATATAATGAAAAAGTGCCAGAAAAAAAATTTATGATGAATAAGATTCTCCAATGACCATTAAAAACACACACATAAAATTAACTAATGTCAAAGCACTTTCCCAGTCAGCGCATAATTAATGTCGTCCGGATCAACTCCAAGACGCAGTTTCATGTGAATGTCATTCATGAAATTGTCAACTAATATCACATGTGAAGCGGCTAACTTTGCACAGACAGTAGATATTTCTAAGGAACTTGGTGGCTTTAAACCTTAAAAGAAATAATAATAAAACGTTAGTTCAATTATCACAAAAAAGAAAGAAAAAAAAATGTTGATTCTATTACTTTTTCAAATTTAAACTAAATTACGTTTCTAAAAAGAATCTGAAAAAATTATTACACAGCAGGCAAACTGTAAAACAACTTTGCAACTCAAATTATACCATTCATTCATAAGTTAGATATGAGCACTAAATCAATGCCATTTAAAAAAAATTAAGATACTCTACTTTAAAATTTAATAAATTATTTGAAGCAAAAATTTATCTTCAAAAAGATATAGTACGTCTATCGAATTAATATATGAATAAGATATATTTTAAAAATAATAATTAAAACCTATAAAAATAAAGACATTGTATTTCTTCCTTAAAACTTTTCAATTAATCAAAAAATGTCCCTGCCCTTAAAAAAGTTATCAGAACAACAATTCTTAAACTTTTCAAGCATCGCATAGAACTCTGATCAAGATAAATAGAAATGCCTCATTTTATAGAACAACAATTCTTAAACTTTTCAAGTATTGCATAGAACTCTGATCAAGATAAGTAGAAATGCCTCATTTCTTCCCATCTGATAATCAGCATTTTTTCTTTTAGAGTTTTGCAGGAGAAAACAGTATTCCATCCTCTCTTAGTAATACATTGCCCACTAGCTAGCTACTGACAAAGCATTGTTGACACGTTTACAATAGATAAATTCACAGGTGATAAGAAATAACTACTTTGTAATGGTATATAAACTTTTCTACCATGAAAATCATTAAAATAAGAATTTTTTTTAATCGTTTTCAGAAATGTACTAACGATGTTCTTGTTTCCCATTTCTATTGGTAATCAAATAATCAGCAGTCAATTCTCGTAATAAAAAGGTAAGGAAGATTATATATAACTTTCAAAAATTAGGATATACTGCAGTCTTAATCAATAAGCCTTTTTGCTTTCATTTGAAACTTTGTATTATCTTAAACTGTTTTGTCATTTTCATCTGATTTGTCTCTATTGTGCTTGTTTTCATCAGCTATTGCATATAGCATTGTGCATTTTTTTACATCAAGCAGATTATGGAATTATCTTCCATGAATAGAATTTATGTTCTTATAATAATTATTCAAGTAAATTATTTTATAAATAAATACTGAAGTTTATTCTTATATCCGACTTATATAAAAAGCACTCATATTTCCGTCTATTTATAAACTATTCAACAATCTAAAACAAGACAAAAAACGATTACAATAAAGAGAATAACAAATAGTAGAGACAGATTGTCATTATTTTATGTGCTTAGCTTCAAAAATTATCCATATTATAAAAAATTGGTAAGAAATATTATTACAATCAAAACCTTTCATGTTAAAAAGTCAAAAATCTTTTATTAAATTTACAGATTGACATAAGTATAAATATATAAGTAAGTATATATTTTCTTTATTAATAAGTCTTTTTTTCTTCCCCCGCTTAAAATATTGAAAGAAATTTCATGTCTCATCGCTCTTTCATGACCTAAAAATATAAGTTTATATTTGAATTTTGAAAACTGTTAAAATATTGTTTTGAAACTGAATTTAAATACTTGAATCTGCTAAGATATATTTAACAGAATTTATTTTGTTCAGGAAATGAATCCAAAAAATTCATTCCCATCAATCTTGTCAATCAAAAGTTAATTTTTCTTCTACATAGTACAATAATAATTTTATCTCCTCATAATAATCATTCAAGTGAATTATTTTATAAACAAATAAGAAGTTTATTCTTAAATTTGTCTTTTATAAACAGTACTCATATTTTCATCTATTTATAATAGCACTAGTCAGGAGAAATATTCATTAAATGCACATCTTAAATCCTACACAAATACTAAAGCAAGGACTTGCTTTAAAAAAAAATGAAAATCAGAATATAAATATTAAAAAAACAAACTATTCCTAAAGGCTGAATAACCTTTTAGAATAACATCTACTTTTCACCGAGTACATACTCATACTGAAATACTACATGTACAGTTCGAAAATATCTAGATCTAAAATTTTACTGCCATTTTCAAGCGAAGGTTCTTCTACGACATGTTTCAAAAATTTTAAATTCTCATTTAGTTCTAACTAATTTGTAAGAGGTAACTTGAGCAAAAAACTTGATATCACTTCTTTAAACTTCTCAAACAGTGCTATGCCTTAAAAACACTCAATTCTAACATCATGTGAAGACTACTGATTGATATACACCAATATTTTACAATTAGATCTGACATTTTTCTAAAATACTGTTTAAAACTTCATTAAAATATTCCACATTTTTTTTAATTGTTTAAAGATTTCTTAAGAGATAAACATTTTATGGGAGTATGAAAGTGTTTTGTGGCAGAATTATGATTCATGTTAGGATATTCAATTAAAACTTATACAGTCAACACACCACACAAATGTCTGGTATCAAAAGCAAAAAAGTGGAAATTTAATGTTTTAGATTTATAAATATTATTAACAGCATGTTCTGTCATTTATATCCTCCAATATTAATTAGTTGTTGTTAGACATTTTTCTGATCCATGCAGAAGATATTTGGATCTGAACTTTTTGATTTAATGCTTGTGTTGTTTTTCCACTTCTAACCCATCATCTCAAGAAGTAGGATTCGAACTTGACCTTTCAAAATTAGGTCATTTGTTTTTGGCAGTGTTTACTAAGCACATTTGGTGAATTCGAATTGTATAAATACATGTATGCTAAAAATCTTTAAGACAGCAGTGAAGAGATATTAGACTATGCGGTTGACTTACTGTACAGCCCATTTAAGATGATTTGCCAATTTTTTTATATTGAAACAATGTGGTTCGAATCTGATTTAAAGGTTGTTCTCCAAAGTTTGGTGAAGTTAACTTTATTTCAAACTCAACCTATTATTTTTTGCTCCAAGAACGAGCGAATGAACTTTTAATTAAATAAATATGGCTTTTTAAAAATGGAAACTGCTCCCCTCATTGCGCTTTCCTTGACAATAAATTCTTCTGCCAAGCTTCGCTAACTTTCAGGTCAGTGTAACCTAAATGATTCAATAAAAAATTATAATAAAAATAAAAATGACTTTGTAATGATAAAAAACTAGATTACCTTCAAATTTGCAGACTGTGACAACATGTGCAGATACTTTAAGCAGAGTCGTTTCCTCAGAACCTGTCCTTTTAAACTCATTTAGCATGCCTTCGAGGAACAGTTTGGCCACTTTGGAACAAGACCTATAGATATTTATAAATATATATAAAAAAATTCTAAAATAGTATAGTTTTGAAGTCACTCCACAAATATATTTTTTGAGGTATAGAAATTTAGAATTAAATATATCAGACAAGAAATAATACAATAAAATGCAAAATTTGAAAGTAAAAACATATTCATTATTAAATTTTCGAGTAAATACATTTGAGATGACCGACATTGAGAAATACTAATATGGAATAGCTAGAGTGTAATCTATACAGAAGTTTTGGTATAAAATGTAGTCTCAACTGGTATTTTTTATTACTATTAAAAAAATATCTAAAGACAAACCATGCACTATCATTATGTAAATATTTGGATTACAAAGAGAAATACAAAAAAGTTTTACCAGTGATTTTTAACTGACATGCATGATTGATCAGCATTTATAAGTAGATAAAATACAATGAAGAATCACACTTCATCCATTAAAAAAATATACATTTAATTAATAATTCTGAAAGTACTTTAAATACTTGATAAAATAGTATGCCAAAGACATTAATGATTTACTAAACTCAAAGTTTGAACTGCAGCAAAATGAAATAGGAAAATGATAACCTTTACAAAGTTTCATCGGCCAGTTGTTATAAAATAATAATAAACATTTCCTGCTGTTGCCAACGCCAAAAGTAGAATGCATTTGAGCTATAAGAGCCATTGGCCTGTTATGCTGTATAATTTAATATAAATTTATTTAATTTATTTGATGAAATTCTTGACTTTTAATTTATTAAAATTTCCTGCTTTATTTATTAATCGTATATTATTCACTGAAATTATAAACAGGAGTTTTCTCTTGTTATTACTATTTTTAGACGCTGATTTCTTAATTTAAATTTTTGAGAAAATTTATTTTTATTGAAAACCCATCAGTTTCAAATTAATACAGTTCTACAGTAATTAGTACAAAATATGTGATGCAAGTGTACTGCTTCGTTACAAATTTTTCAGAATTTCTGCTTAATTATTATCTATTATTTAACCAAACTGCGTCTCTCCTTTCTTATACTTGCATCATTATAAATTAGTGTGCTTGAATTTATGTTAATAATGCCAAAAGTAGAATGCACTTGAGCTGTAAGAGCCAAGTTGCCAACACCACAAACTCATTAATTATACAAAAGTTGCCACTCAAACATGGAAGAAAAATTCACAGCAATTCCCACATATATAAGGGGAAATGCATACAACGGCACTGTTAATGGAACAGCAACAATCGATGGAAAAAACAAGCAATATTTGCATGTAACCCATTGATAGAGAACAATTGTCTCTGGTATCAAAATTAGACTAATCTATAAAAAGAAAAATAATAATAAATTAGGAAGGGTAGAAAAGGAGATTCTACAATTAGACAATTGTTTCATTTTAGATGTTATGGCAAAGATGTTTCATTCTTCCAACAATTTCAGAAATTTTCAGTTTGTTTCCAATGTTCAGAAATTGGCCATTTTTAGATGGGGGGGGGGAATAAGGAACTCGAAATTCCCTCTATTTTTCTGTTATCTCTATCTTTTTTTATGGTTTCTAAACACCTTGTATTTTCTCAGTTCTTCTGGTACTTTGTATACAAAACCAGTTAACTTTTGTTTTTTAATAATTTTTAATATTAAAAAAATTAAATATATTTTTTGTATTAATATTATTAGTTTAATGTGTTAAGGCTTCCAAGACCAGAACCCAAGAGCAATGCAAAATTCACAAATTAAAATTATAATTTTTTGTATTAATATTATTAGTTTAATGGGTTAAGACTTAAAAAATCAGAGCCTAAGAATAATGCAAAATTCACAAATTAAATACAGTCAATAAAGAATCAATGCAGAAAATAAAATGCACAGATCATAATAATCTACATTCCACCACAGAGCAAATGATGACAAAACAAAATTACAAATGCTGCATATAAAAAGGGGAGAGAGATAAAGCCTCAAATGTTATTTAAAAATGCTTTTCACACAAACAAAACAAAAAGTAAATTTATTTGCTGAAACAGAACTTCAAATAGACCATAGACTCTCAACGTGGGCGATAACGCCCCCCTTGTGGGCATTTGAGGCTTTCAGGGGGGGGGCAGTAAAAGACCCAGAGAAAATAAGGGGGGCATTGATGTGCACGGAGGAGGATTGTAAGAAAATTAACCAAATATAGTGTACGACTTCAAGGAGTGATTCCAGGACATTTTAAGCATGGACATACCAGACTGGGTTTCGAATCCTTTTTCCAATGCCATCACAGCAGGATCACCTCAGTTAGAGGAAGAACTGACGAACAAATGAGGATCTAAAAATTAAATTCAAGAATGGCTACCAAGAATTTTGGCTGCAGAAGTCGATTTCACAACTGTATTCAGGGTTACGGCTGATTGTTTAACGACTTCTGATAGCATTCCCTTCTTCATATTGAGCAGAACGTGGATGGAGTGCTGAGGTAACATTGGTAACAAAAAAGAGAAATCGACTCCATATGACTGAATGTAGCCACTTACAACTGCTTTCAAGTGAAATCGAGCCTGATATTAACAAGTTCCTTAAAACGCATCAAATTCAACCTTCTCATTAGTTCAATTAGAAATCTGATGTCTTTAATTGTTAATAAAAATACTTTTTAATATAATTAAGTATGCATTTGATGATTCTCTAAAACTGTCAATTTACTTACTTAGAAAGCAATAGTTTATTATCAATTGATTTGTTTCATCAAAATCCCTGCTTGTCCTTATGACAGGTAAGCTAAAAATTTTATTCCTTCTTTTTTTAAATACAGAAATTCAGTAGAGTTTCACTTCCAACAATATTCTATATATTAGATTTTTTTTTAAATTCTTGTTTTCATCATGTATTATGTACACTCTTATTTATCTGGAGTGGGAGAGAGGGGGAGCAATATTTAAATATTCACTAGAAAAGGAGGAGCCAGTTCAAAAGAGGTTGGGAACCTCTGGAATAGACACCCGTGGAACTCTATAAACCATCACCAAATAAAGTCACTGGCGTCATACTTTACAAAAGCGATGACAGGAGAAGAGAACATCTGCTGGATGGCTTCATCCACGTGCTTCATCCCAACAAGGACCTTGTGCCTCTTGCGAGGAGAGGCTTCGGATCGCTCCACAATCTCAGTCGCGTGTCTGCAGATGGCCAAAGCGCGGCGAGCGTCACCAGACACTGCTGCCACCTGAAATGAATTCAGATAAATAATGAAATAATTAGGTTTAAGCATCATATTTATAAGATTTCAAACAGCACAATCAAGTCATGAAGTTTCGACAAAGCATTTGAAATAAGCAACAGTTAAAAACATTTTCTTTGGTTTCATGAATATTTATCAACATAATGCAAAAATACAGAGTTTGAATTTATTTTAATTAAAACGAAACTGTTTTTTGTTCACATTTCCAAACTTTTTCCATAGTAAATCAACTATATTTATAATTATTGTTGACTTTACTAGACTTATGTAATTGTTGAAACAGCACAATCAAATTGAGCCGTTTCAACAATCATGAATAATTTATCAACATAATGTAAAAATATAGTTTGAATTCATTTTAATATATTCAAACTTTTTCCATAGTATTTTATAGAATTATTATTTTTCCATGGAATTTGTTTTAATATATTTTAATTTTTGTTTATATTTCCAAACTTTTTCCATAGTAAATCAACTAGATTTATAATTATTGTTGAAACAGCACAATCAAGTTGAAAAGTTTCAACTGGAAAGTTTTTATAAAAGAGAATATTGAATTATTTCTTGTATACGAAGAAAGTATTTCTTGTATATGGAGAAAGTACTGTAGTCCCCAAAAAACTTAAAAAATAGTGGAAAGTAAGGGAAATTGGAAACTTCCAGAAGAATGGGAAAGCAAAGAGTACTTTAAATTTCTTAGCTAATTTTATTTTTCATTCTGAAGAATGCCAATTTCAGATGGTGCAGATCTGACATTGGTAATAATAATTTCTTTTTTTCATGAATTATTTATCAACATATTGTAAAAATATATATCTTGAATTTATATTAATTAAAATGATTTATTGTGTATATTTCCAAACTTTTTCAATAGTAAATAAAGTTCAGATTCTCATTTGTCAAACCATTACTTCATTTCAGAAATTTACCACTACACATTTTATTCAAACAAAAAGTAGGAAAATAGACATTTTTTTTTAAGTTGTAAAATTATTATTTTTGTAATGTAGCACTTTTCTTATATTTATTATAATTACTGACTAAATGTATTTTTAATCATTTAATTTTTTAAAAACTATGACCATAATTAATTTATGAAAATTACTAATTTTACACTTTTTATCAGGATCATTTATTAAAAGTGACGAATAACAAAAAGCACCTTCTGCTATTATATCTTGTTAAAAATAGTTTTTAAATTATTTATTTTTTCAAAAAAAGTGGAGTAATTTCTTATGTGTGGAGAAAGAGATAAGTTTCAAATTAACCAACAATATATATTTTTTCTTTTAGGGATGGACTTTCGGATTTTTAATAATAGTAGTAGACAAAGGAAAATTTAAAAAATTTTAAGGGTAGCATATGTATATTTTAAAGTAGTAAAGCTAAAACATAATTTTGACATTTTAATTTTTTGAATTCTAAATGGGATTTAAAAAATATAATACAGAAGTAGATAGAATATCACTTTAAAAACAGTAACAAAAAACAGAACTAAAATATTCCTAAAATAAGACATACATCAAATATATTTCCAGCTCTAAACATTGTTTGATACTGGTTGCTTTTGGCCAGAAGCTGATTCATTAAAGCTAATGGTTGTATTTGTTGGGAATAAGTCAAAATTCTCCTATTTATATCGGCAGCATCCGCAATCGGGTTCAAATTTTTCGAATCCAGCTAATTCGATGCTGTCGCACAGGAGCGGGAATTTAAAACGATATGCAAATAAGATGACTCTTTTTTTGCATATCATTGAAGAAGAGGAATTTTTGTTTTATCGCCGTAAGTGTAAACAAAAAATCAAATGTTAGGTAATAAGATCGACTGAATTTTTTAGATGTTTTGTTGTCGTTGTGTGTGTGTCAAACAGCTGTGCATCATACGATAAGTATGTTTTTTACTTTTCGTTCTGGTTACAAGATGTAACCACGTTTAAAAATAAATTCCAAGTTATTTTCTAATCGTCATTGCATGGTTCTTTTTCTTAATAGATAAATTGCATTTACTAATTAGGCCTAATTTATCTCAAAGAGTATTTTGTTTCAGTAAAAGTATTTAGATATAACTTTATTTATCATTAGAAAATGCAAAATTTCAAAAGTTCAATAAGTGTTAATAATTTTAATTAATTTTTAAAAATGTTTCCATCATTAAAAACATAATCATCAATGAACGATCAGCTGGATGGCAGGAATAATGGTTATTAAAATTTTGAATAAATTATTTTTATGTAGCTTTTTTTTTATAGCTACCTTATCAAAATATTTTAAAATTCTATATAATAGTGTTTTGATTCATACAATTGTAGAAGCCTTACACTATCATATACATTGTACTATGCGTCTAGCTGCAAGAATAACAAAGAAGGTATTTAAATCATCTTTAAACAGAAACCACCTCATAATAGAAATATAAGCCTTTTCTTCAACACCTGAATGTTAATCAGTATAAGAAAAATCCAGGATGAATAATGTGTAGCAACAATGGAAATTATTTTAATTTCTTTATCATTGTTAAAAGAACTTAAGATTTTTTTTAATTCTTTAAAACTAGGTACAGAAATTTGAACTATAATTAAACTGACCATAAAAAAATGCAGTCTTTCAAATTTTAAGATGAAGTAACGTAATATTTTCAGAAGACACAGCATGAAAACATCACAATCTTGTTTAATCTTTTCTGTACTGATTTGGTCCAAATGGTCGCACAAATTCTATACTGGCTAGCTAGATTCAGTTTCAAACAGGGAAGTTATTATCAAGGATGTTTTTGCTTTACATTATGCATATATTATATGATTTTCCCCCATAGTGTACTCATTTACATTATTTCCCCCATAGTGGATGCATTTATTTCCCTCATTTGAAACAGAAACTGACTCCAGCAGTATAAAATTTGCATGGCCGGTAGAGCTGGGATAGTAGTAAAAAGAAAAAAATAATAGATTTAGTTAAAATTTCAAAATGTATTTTCCAACTATACGACATTTAAGTCTATATACAGCACAGAAACCAATACTAGCAGTAACTAATGGCATCAAAAATGCAAATTACCTTTGCTTTTAAATAAAAATTTAACTGAAAAAAGTTAAGTTTATTTTGTGGCGATGGCGATAGATTTGGTGGAATCGCACCTATCCAACCTGCGAGGTTTGAGTTTGAAATCCAGTCACTTATAAATTCGACGGAAGCGATCGCTCTTTCTAGTGGCTGCTGACAATGGCCTATTAACATGTTACCACAGGTTCACTTGTAAAAGCATCACAAAACGACGAAAGATTTGTTCAAAGGAAAACATATTTACTTTGCGAGCAACGAACTGCACTGCATCCGGGTCGAACACTTTCAGTCCCTGAATGCGCTTCATGATGATCTCTTGCAGCTGCTTGAAATTGTAGGGCTGAAATGTTATCCTAGACAAACCCTGAAAAAGTTTACAAAATCGGATATTTTAAAATCAACAGATAGAATAATGTTATAGTTAAAAATACTTTCTAAAATAAGTATATATAAAATAGTAAGCAAAATGGACAGGAAAAGTTCAATTTTGCAATTATATTAGACCCATAAGCAACATGATTTAGTGTAAAAAGTACTCTGCTTCCTTTTCTAGCATTTTATAAGATTTTAAATATAGTTTTAAATTATATAATTTCCCTTTTAAAGCATTTTTATGGTAGTTTCTAATATTTCCCTTTTAAGGCAATTTTATGGTAATTTCTAACATTTCTCTTTTAAAGCAATTTTATGGTAATTTCTGTGAGTCATTTTTCAATCTTGTACCAGACTGAAAGAAAAATAAGCCAAAGAATATGAAATAAAATTATTACATAATAAATAAAAGTAATAACTATGTCATGTTTAAAATAAGAAAATGTGACTATTATTGGACACTAAACATATAAAAATGTAAATTTCCGCATGTGTCTGAATGAAATGAAATAAACATGAGATATGTTTTTTCTAAAAAAGAAAATGTAAAAGAAAATTTGTGTGAAGAACATTATTAATTAAATAAATCAGCTTTATTTAAGACAAATATGGTTTAATATATATTTCAATTCAAGGTCCATTTGCTAATTTATAAAAGTTTAATAACAAAAATGCATCTTTGGCGTAGGTGTTGGCGGAATTGTGCCAATACGTAGGTTGAATTCCGCCAAGGATCAAACCTGCGATGTTCGGATTTGAAGTCCAGTAACTTATCCACTATACAAAAATGGCCACCCATGTTTAGTGATAGTAACTGGCTTATTAAGATGTCACCACACATCTATAACAAGGGTTTAAATGAAGTATTGAGGTCTGAACTCGCAAACTTAGGATTTGTAGCCGGATAACATGACCACAAGACCAAAAGTGATCACTCCATCTTCAGGATGTTATCTGGCTTATGAAATTTCCACAACCATATTTAACTGACAATGACAAGTCACATAAAGTATGTAACTGACAATGGCATTACATAAAGTATTTAATAGACCATTTTTAGGTTATTAAGATTTGAACTTAAGGTGGCTAATTTTACATAATATACCATTTGATTCCTTTTTTATAACTTCATTCGATTTTTAAAACGTGATTTTTCTTAACCTTTTTTTTTATCAATGGAGATTATGCCACTTACACATTATAATGTTATTGAGAATAAGTGAAAATTCTCCTCTTCATATCGGCAACATTCGCCATTGGGTTCCAATGTTTCGAATCCAGCTCATTCGGTGCACTCACACAAGAGCAGAAATCTGAATAAGAGGACTCTTATTGGCATCTCATTGAAGATGTATTTTTGTTTATAGCCGTACATATAAACGAGAGGTCAAATGTTGTAGATCGAGATGTTGGTTATCGTTGAGTGTAGATGTGCGTCCTTCGATCAGTATGATTTTATTTTTCGTTCCGGTCACAAGATGTTTAAGCAAATTTCAAGTGATTCTCTCATCGTCATTGCGTGGATCTATTTCTTAACCCCTTGCCGTAAAATGACGAGTCATTGATTTTTCATGCCATATAGCACAATGAGGAGCTATATTCGTCATGCGACTAAAGTTACTGTTAATAATACTTAAAGTATAATAATCAATATAATTTAAAATTTCCAGTGAATTGAATGCGGATCCACTTTTATTACTTATGTTGATATCATAGATCACTATCATATATCGTTTGATTGTCTTGGTACAGTTGCAGCTAAACTATTAGTAGCCATTCTAATAAATTCGTTCATTCCTTCTAATAAACATTCAGCCTGAACATCTGACTTACTAAATGCTAAACATGCAGTGAAATAAACATCTTAATGAATAAGAGTAATGTAAATCAAGAAGATCAAAGTGATTCAGAAAAATAAAAAAATAAGCATATATTTAACTGATACTGAAAACTAGTGATAGTGAAATATTACCAAGAGGACGAAAACGCGCATAGTGACTAATAAGTGAATATTATGAATACTCTGGAGTCGTAGACATATTTTGTGCCTCTAATAAAATAAAAATTACGGGAGTGCCTAATGAAAACGTGAAAACTAGGGGCTAATCCGAAATCACCAGAGATTTTTGAAGAAAGGTTGAATGCGAACTTACAGATTACAATTACATAATACCAATAATGTAATTTTAATTAATAATTATAAATTAGTTAGAATTATAAAATAAACTAAGTTTTCTTAAATAAAAATTAAATAGCTATTTCACCCCAAATTTTTTATTCTTAAATCTTACTAGAAGGGGTTGATGCAATTTACTAATTGGGCCAAATTTATGTCAAGAAATGTGAACCTTAAAAATATTTTGATGAAGTAGCTATTAGAAGACAAATCCCATAATGCATTTAGGTGATCATTTTAAACAGCTAATCGACAAAGGTGGCTAGTAATACAATAGAAATACATACCAGTCTGCTCGTGACCCGATTCATCATGAGTCGTTCCGGAAGATCCATTGTGTTGGCTACGGCGAGGACGATCAGCTTCGAGTTCTTCCTGGCAGGCCAGTCAAAAATGTTGTACATGACGGTCTGCTTCCTGGTCCACAGGCGATCCAACTCGTCCACCAGCAGCACCACTGCATCTTTCTTGGGCCCTTCTCCGGCGAAGCGCTTCTCCAAGAGGCTGCACGCCTGCTGAGAGGCGATGGTTTTGCCTGTAAGAGACTGAACAGCTTCACATTACTCACTTGAACTAGCCGTCATTTCAATGACTTTTCTGAATTGATTTTGGACTAACAAAAACCATTTCACTCTTAAAATTAATATATATACTTTTCAACGAATTATTCTATTTCATTTCCTCGTGTTGTAACTAATGATAAACTGATAACTGAAAGATAAACTATTTTGGAAAAAAGAAAGTCTGAACTACAAGAAACAACAATGAAAAAAAAATCGCCAACGTTGTCGAGTACCAGCGTTTTTAACGTTAAAATGCAGTTTTTTAAAACTATTCTTCAAAAACTGCGAGAAATTTGATTCTAAGATTAGAGAAGATAACAGAAAAAGAAAACATCTATGAAAATGAATGAAGCGAATGGTATTAGATTGAATTCGTTTGCGCCTGAATGACTTTAATATCATAATCGGACCACGACATCCGTCGAAAATAAATTTATTTGCTTCTCTAAAATGGCATCACTGTGAAATGACTCATTTTAATTGAATGGAATCACTTTAAACACCTTATTTATGGATGCCAATCTGGAATTGAAATCTTTATTCACAAACGATTTGCACTTGACAGCGTATTAATCAAATTCCTGTATGCTTTTATTTTTATTTTTTTTTAACTTGAAATTTCCTTTGAAGGAATGACAGAGAAGAATTCGAAATTAATTATTCTTCAATTTCAAACAAAGAAATGTTCATTGATTTTATTTGTCACAAGCCGAGTTTGGCGACCAGCTTATGCGCCAAGAGTCATGCATTCTAAAATATTCAATTCAATACTTATGTGCCTCACTCTCTTTAAAATTTCTCTGCCAAATATACTTAAACTTTGAAAGTCACGTGACTCATATTATTATTATTTGTTGCCTTACGATTATTTGTTGCACTATATAACTCTCTGACTCGCCATAAGTTGTCATGAAATTATATGGAAAATATTGCATTTTGTATTTGTTCCCTAACATTATGTTTCTTTTTAAACACGTGCTGAACATGACACTTTGCTCGGTTTAGTTGGCAATAAGAGTTAATTTAATTATTCTGTTTGAGTTTTTTTCAATGCATATCCTGTCAAAATTCAATCATGTTTACTGTAAATAAAGAAGATTTGTTGGATTCATTATTTAGTTGTTGCAAACGATCATAGAAACCTTGGCTTTGCATTTATTTTTTAAGAAAATATCACATTTTATGTTATTTTTTTTTAATCCAGTCATGTGCTGAAAGTGGAATTTCTTTAGATTTAATTTGCGATGATAGTTTTTTTTTTTTAAATTTGAACCTCCGTCAATAGCCTGGCAACATGCTGATAAAACCTCATCCCCCCCCCTGACATGCTCGTGCAGATTAAAATGTATTGTTTTGTCCAAAATATATTGTTGAAAAACAGGGTTAAAATATTTCTTTTAAAAACTCATTATAACAGAAGCTTAAGTTATACGTTTAACACTGATACCATTAATTTTTTAAATCTTTAAATGGATGTAAAAAGCATGTTTGTGCGATCATATTTTCGGAAGTGATAGCGGAGAAACGTCGAAATGTCGTTTAAATTTTTAATTCATTCACATCCTAATTAAAAATTAGAAAAAAGGGCTCCGAGGCAAATTTCCAAGGTATACATGCACCAAATTTGTGTAGCTGTAGGTGCAATGGCCTGGCCTGTAGAGCGCCAACACACACATTGACCTTTATTATAAGTATAGATAACCGATACACATGAAATGACAACTACACTACTATTTTCATTTGTTTCAACCTATTGTATCACTAGCTATTTACCCACAACTCTATTCGCATGGAAATTTTGATGTATATGTACAAAAAACTAACAAATAATGCCAAATTAAAAAGACAACAACAACAATTAAATCTAACCTAAAAACAATACATTTAAAAGTATGACATAAATACAATTCAATAACAAAATGGCTACAATACTTTCAAAATATTTCATAAACAAGTAAAAAAGGATGTTTTAATAATATAACATTCTCATATTTTATAAAAACTTTCCAGTTAACTATTTTAGTAAATATGCTTTTTGCTTTGAACCATCAGTTAGTTTTGGTACCTAAACGGAACAAATGTAGTTCCGTTTTTTAAATTATTACAGAACAGATTACATGTAAAAATTGCCCAACCATTTTAGAATTGGATTATTAAGAAGTTCTTCCGTATAACAAATTCTTCAAAACAAATAAATATATCAATTTCAAAATTGATTGACAAGATTTTGACATTTTAGATGATTTAGAGATGCTTAAAAATAATTTAAAACTTTCATTTACATAATAAGATAAATAGTGATGAGAAATCTGTAAGATCATAAAAACCAATTCAACAATTAAAGCCTTCTTCATTTACATAATAAGAAACTTGTAAGATCATAAAAAAACAATTCTCATGTAAAAATGTAATTCGCGAATTCAAACTTTTGATAGTAGTTCTAAATTCATTGCTTTAGGTTACATTTCAAACCAACATTAACCCCTTCCTTCTCGCTCCCATGAAAATGACGGGGTGACATTCCCACCTCTATTTCTCGATAGAGGTAGATATTTCCAGGCTGGCCTATTCAAAAGTAATATGCCAAAAATATTAAAACAATCTACTTCTTATGCCCAGAATCAAATTTACTTCTCTATATATACACCAGATGGCTGCCCAGGACTATTGGCAATGTTTGTAGAGATACAGTAAAAGCTCTTTATTCGCAGGGTACATGTTCCATAAATATGCTGCGAATACCGAAACCGTGAATACGGAAGAGTAATTTATACGGGATACGCTCCTCGGCGACAAAATAAAAAATTCAATTTAATTGAAGTTTTTGAACATTTTGATTCATTATCTAAAGCAGGGATGGGGAAACTACGGCCCGCGGGCCAACTCCGGCCCGCCGGAAGGTTCTATCCGGCCCGCGGATAGACTTTTAATTTTCCGGTCAGAGGCAAATTAAAAGAAACATTCATATATTATATATCCATCTCTTTTTCTACTTTGTTTGAATATTATATTTTTTCTTCCTTTTTTTCAAAGAGCTGGTAATCTGTTTACATTCTCTATTTTTGTTCTGCAAAACATAAATCGAAGGAAATAGCAAACGCAGGCAGTTTTCAATCGGTAAAGTGTTAAAAGCGGAAGTTATTTGTTAGTTATAGCTGTAGATTGGCGCCAACAAGCTTTATCTTTTTCTTGTGGAGCAGACGTATGGAAATTCAATATATTCAAGCAGAATTGGATAATTTTACCATGCCATTCAACGTAAATTGTGAAGCAGTGTGGTTAGATTTGCAGCTTGAATTAATTGAGTTGCAATCTAACAATCATCTCAAGCAATTGTTTCTAAATATGCCAAAGTTAGTTTTACAAATCATTATCGAAAGTAAGTTTCCCAAATTTAATATCTCATGCCCAGAAAATCAGTGCTATGTTTGCTTCATCTTATATATGTGAACAAGTGTTTTCAACTATGAACCTTAGAAAGAATTATTTCAGAAGTAGACTGACAGATGAGCATTTAGCCTCGTTCCTTAGAATCAGTACATCTCACTTCGAACCTCAACATAAGGAACTTTTAAAAATGAAATCGCAATTTCATTCATCTCATTAATATATTAAATTGTAATACTTGTATATTGTTTTTAAAATTTTAGAAAAATTCATCTTGGCCCGCCAAACTTTATTTTTTCGATTTTTGGCCCGCGATTGAAAAAGTTTCCCCATCCCTGATCTAAAGGCTTAGGCAATGGTTTGAAGAATTTTCTCTTGCTGTGCAGTTTTCAAAAGCTCCTTCCATTCAGACGGATATGCAGCAGTGGCATTGGCAATTGGCAAAAGACTTCGTTCCGTAGACGTTCATGAAGAAATCGCAGAGCTCATTTGCCATTCACTCAGATTTTTCAATCTAAATGTCACATTTCCAGTGCTTGTTGAAGACTCTTCTTCAATGGGCTATGTATTGAGCATTTCCTCCAAGTCGGTCTCAGTCAGATCTTTGTCTTGCGATTTGAGCCATTCCTGAATGTCACTTGATTATATCCGTTCGAATCCATCTCGTCCTATTTCATTCGCGATTTCAGCTATGTTTGCAGTTAACAACATACTTTAGGCAAAGTTGTCATAAGATCTATTTTACTTTTTTTCATTAGTCCATTGGTCGGCCTTTGCAAAGGATATTGGGTTGGAATCCTTTTATTATAATGTATGAACTTATAAGATCCGAGTATTTAGGAACTGGGTCACATTTCTTTAATCCGCAAATAGTGAAAATGCGAATGAAGGAACCGAGAATAAGGAGCTTTTACAGCAGTTCATTTATTTTAAACTAGATGTGAGCAGAGAGAAAACTCGGTACTATTGTCCTGATTGTGATGTTGGCTTATGCATCTCATGCTTTAAATTTATCACACTAGAAAAAATGAGTAGTATTTATTTACATTATGTGTAAATGTAATACAATTATGTTTGAATACTTAAAACACATTTATTATTTTCTCTCTTTAATGGAAAGTTAACATCCAGTCACAATAGCCCTGAATGTTGGCTTTTCCGATTTTTTTTTTAATAATTTCAAGTTAAAAATGAACTACAAAATTAAAACTGAAAGCAAATATTTTACATACACTACGTTTTGTATCATTTTCTTGAATAAAAAAATAGGCAGTTTTATGACCCTCTTCAAAATGATGGGAGACCGTTAAGAGGTTAAAGTATTTTTTTTTTTAAAGCAAATACTTATAAAATTACCTTAAAAATATGCATGTAGCATTTGTACGGGTCCGTCATCCACATCCCGTTGATTTCCACGAACGTGAAACAAGGAATTTCCCCGTCGTTCTTCTCCCTTTCTAAATTCCGGATCACTTCGTGGACGGTCGCCGTTTTACCCGTGCCGGGAACTCCAGAGATGTACATGCACCTGAAAAAAAACCAACTGGTTTTTATATATCTATATATATACATACACACATACATACACACATTTATATATATATATATATATATATATATATATATATATATATATACACACACACAAACTGAAGTGACAAAAGTCATGGGATGACTGTTAATACCGTGTCGGTCCTCCTTTTGCCCGGCGAAGTGCAACAACTCGACGTGTCATGGAGTCCACAAGTCGTTGGAAGTCCTCTACAGGAATATTGAGCCATGCTGTCTGTATAGACGTCCATAATTGTGAAAGTGTGGATGGTGCAGGAGTTTGGGCATGAACGGACCTTTCGATGATGTCCCATAAATGCTCGATGGGATTCATATCGGGCGACCTAGGTGGCCAGATCATGCGCTGGAATTGTCCGGAATGTTCTTCAAACCAATCGCGAACAGTTCTGGCCCGGTGACGTGGCGCATTGTCATCCATAAAAATCCCATCGTTGTGTGGGTACGTGA
>JAPMOQ010056164.1:0-25631 GCA_026543055.1 Argiope trifasciata
TTGATTGCTTTTTTAAGAAAAAAATTCTTCCTTTAAACCAATCTGGTTCATCAATCCATTTATACTAACGATATCATAATCAGTTGCTTAAAAAACATGTACACATTGTTTAAATCTTTTCATAAAAAATAAACACTAACGAACAAACTCTCGCATTGTTAGAAACTGCATTCTTTGCATTCTTTTCAATTGACATAGCTGTTTTAACTATTCTTTTATGAAGTTAAACAAAATTAAGCATTTCTTCAGGGCGTGCTAAGCTCACGAAACAAAAAAAAATTCACTGAAATTAATTGATCTTTCCTTAAATAATCTGAAAGGAAAACTGAATGTTACTCTTCTATCTTTAAAACAAGCAAAGATATTTTTTTTTTCTTTTGTGTAGTTTCAATCAACAGTTTAAAACGCTGCAAAAAATGTCATATTTTAATTAAAGTAAATGTTTCGGGAACTTCCAGAAAAAGAATTCATTAGTTTAATTTTTTTTTCCACTTACGTTTGAAACAATGCAAAAAAAAAAAAAAAGAACGGAAATGTTAATTAATGACGGAGACGACAATATATATTAAATTAAAAAAATCAGGCCCGAGAATGGTGGGAATAACTCTTTCTGACTGAAGAAATTCATAAAAAATTCAGTAAATTAGAAAAAAATCAGGACACATAGTTTTTGAAAGTATTCATTAATTTTTTGATACCGTAGTATGCCAAGTATTTTTTTTATCCATTACTACTTTTTTTCAAGAGGTGAATATTAAATTTAGGGCTAATTAATGCAAATCTTTCTAATGCTCTTATTGTAATTAATCTAAAAGAATTTTAACAAAGAATGTTGACCAAAATTAATTCATAAAAAAATAGGTGCACTTCATATATGATAAATTCACGTAGGTACAAGCCAGAAAAAAAATTAGTTTAAGTAATAACTTGGGGATGCACACATGAATATAAAATATGCTATTTCTATAAATAATGAAAGAGAATATGTGTATATCTATGAGTGGATTTTATTTTATCTTTTTATTATTTTTTGCCTTGGTACTCTATGATAGATAATAACACTTACATCTGCTCGATTTCGCAAGAATGTTGTCTATGAAATTTTGCACTTATGATGCGTGAATGTGGTTTTCGGAGTTTTTTCAAAATTTTTAATTAATTAAAAACTAAGCAAATTTTTGACTTTTTCTGATAAATTTCGAAAATATCACGCCATAAAATTCATTACCATTGTACAATCTTTTTATTTCTAAACTTTATCAGTATATTTTATATAATTGCTACTGGCATAATTTTGTGCAGTACACTCCATTGTTATAATAGATATTAAATCAATGTTAAATCTAATAATTACACCCGTGACCTCGTTCTATTGATTAAAACTGAACAAAAAATTCCTGCTTATTGTCTACGGAATTTATATTTGGAATAGGAGATATTTGCTTTCAACTTTTTAATATATAATCATGGAATTTGTTTCATTTAAAACAGTCATAAATGTCATTAAAATAACACAATTTAAGCATTTAACCAGATACAAGCATTTTGAAGATAATTGAATATTGATGAAGTTACAACCAGTTAGTCTTCTAAATCTGCTAGTACACAACAAACAAGGATATTTTTTATCTCTTCCATTCTCTGGCGTTTTGAACACAATATGTTTGAAAAAACCTGTTATATAGTGTAGAGTATAGCACATGTATTTGGCCTTTTCTTTCTGGCCAATAAGATTTATTTTGAAGCAAAATCAAAAGATTGATGTCAAGATGACATACCAAATTTCATTTATTTATCTTAATATCATCAACTGCCAACTAACAGAGCTAATACTTGATATGCATCTATAGTAACATATAATAAAACTATCCACATCATTTGAATCCTATAAATTTTTTTGCAAATTTCAGTTAACTAATAATGTGCAAATGGGAGACTATTCGATAAATTCTGTAAATTTTTGGCAGTTGATTTTATTTCTATTCATCAATACGATTATATAGAGCATTATTTTTAATAATAAAAATATATACCAGTAAGTTCTTCAAAGGTTTGTTGTGGTAGACCCTATAGAGCTTAATAAAAGCAGTGATAATACAGAAACAGAATAAACGGATCATGTAATATAATTGACAATAATACTGCTATAGGTTAAGAAAAATATCAGTTTTAAAATTGTATGTTCATCCAAATATTGAAATCAATTAATTTAAAATTTAAAAATATATATACCCTGAATTCAATTGAATTCAATGTGCAGGTTCACGGCGAGAAGAGAAAGGCTGTGGTGTCATGATCTTAAGAACGCTTCGTACCTGGAGGGCTCCAGATTCGAAACCTGATAGCACAAGAAATTCATCAAACATAGACACCACAGTCTACCCACACATAGCGCACATTAGATATGACGTTACTGATCGGATGTCTTCCCATTGGTGCGATACAAACCTTAAGTTGAAGGAGGGGAATGGCGTCACTGACATTATCTTCTCTCATTGGTGCGATGCAGCGCAAAAGTTAAGGGATGGAAATAATAGCTCAATTACTGAGGCTTCAAAACAACGAGACTTGTTCCAAAATAACCTTAGATTTTACATGACGATTTTACCTTAGACTTACCTAACACATGACGTTATTGTAACTAAATTAATTAAGAAAATGCTTCGTAAATTATGAATTATGAAATTAATCACCTGTAACCGAAAATTTTCAACGATTTTTCCTGTAATCAATGAAGTTAATCAGTTTGAAAAATAAGCTCCTTAATCCATATTCCATTAAAGTTTTATTTATATTTGAGTTTTGAGTGACAAGAAAAATCTTATGTGCATGTTTCAGAATTATCATGCTAGATTACAGTAATTCTTGGATGCTTTTGAAATAAATTGTTTGATTGGGTATAAGAAATTAAATCAACTAATTTGGATATCACTCAATTATGATAATGGATTATTTAAAATTATTTGAATGATAAAGAATAAGATATTATCGTCTAATAATATATATATCTTATAAATTATGCTTCGAATTAATATTTGCATTATGAGATATAGAAAATTTAATTAGATAAAAAATACGTTTTTCGTTCTTTGAATCTTTTATTAAATTAGCATTTAGTTTCAGAATTGCTATTTTTTCTCAAGATGTCGAATCAATTTAACTATCATTTATTCCCTTACAAAATATGCATTGCATGATAATAAATAAAATACCTAAAACCTAATATTGATATAATCCGTGTCTCAATATGAGGAAAGTGGATTTTTCTTCTGCAAAAAGGTTTGAAGTAGAGCTTGGTGGAGAAACTAAGCGATACATGTTAAATGCGTACGACTTCAAAGGCCAATCTTTTGTACTAAGCGATATATATGAGCCATTATTATATTTATCATTAATATATCAGATTATTATCATGCTTATTATTATCTTACCAGGACCTTATCATATTAGTCAGGTCCAAACACATGATCTTAAAAAACCGTTATCATATCATTTGCATAATCAGTCATACCTATTATTATTATGTCATAATCATACGTATCATTATCACGTCAAGATATTATCATACTTTTCATTAACATATAACGGTTTTATGATATCAGGGGGAAGTTTTCATGTAGTTAGAATTGAAATTAAGTCTTTGTGTTTTGCGTAATATTTCATTATATTCAATGTATACTTTATCTGTTGGATTAATTTGATTTTCCCTTAATTCACCAAAGAATAACAATTCTATTTGTTCCAATCCCATTCTCAGGTCAGATGATTTGAATTTAAGAATAAAGTCATGTCTAAAAGTAAAATAATGGTTGTTTTGGGATAGACCTCGTAATTTTGAAATTCTGAATATATAATAACACCCTCTTCTTGTACTATTGGAAAGAAAATAAACGTTGATCTGTATATAGGATCTATTCTCAACTTTTGTAAAAAAAAAGGTCGTTCATACAGATCTTTGGGAAAAACATGCATATGTATAGAATCCATATGTATAACCCAATACTGTAGACAAGAGTCAAAATGATTCACGTTTTCATTATCATTGATTAACACGTAAAAATTTGCTCTTGAATACAATCATCTCCCCAGTATCTTTACGATGTTCTTTCAGCAGTATGTTAGCAAAAGTATCTACATACACGTGCTTATAACTGAATTATATGCCCTGCTATTTATCTTTTCAAAGTTTTACTGTTATTCATGCAGTTATTTGCTTAATGTTTCTGATAAAGAAATGTCTTTTTTAATATTTTTTCTTTTTATTTGTTAAATTCTAACCGTTATTAACAATAGTATCATTCTACAATACCCAAACTAAGAAAATATTCATTAAAACATTGTTTAGATTTTCATTATAACATCATCCAAAGTTTTCCATCATCCCAAGAATTTTTAACATTAATATTTTTGATAGTTACAGGATTTATATAATATATTATGTTTCCAAAATAAATTCCAATCCCAGACAAAGAAAAAAGATAAATAAGAATAAAGACAGAAGACAGAAAAGATAAATAGCAGAAATAACAGTAAAGACTGATAAATAACAACAAAGATAACTAACAATGAAGTCATTTTGATTCCATGTCTCTAACTGCGTGATAATATTCAGGTATTCAGTTATACTATAATAATGTGACAGAATTGAGATGCAGTTTTCAAATTCCTTTCATCATTACATTGCCTATCTTTGAAATTACGAAACTCTTATTTCAACATAATTCGTACATCTGCCTGACAAGAATAAATCAAAATCTAATTATTCAAATATTTTGAATCAGTTAAATGAAAGATTTTCTTTGAAGCTGTTGATTAAAATTTATAATTAGACAAATTCCCTTAGAAACTTATCTTCTCATTATTGGGACATCAATAAATCTCGTACAATAACTAAACTAACTTTGATCGCTTAAAATTCATTAAAATTAGCAAAAGACTATTAATTGGTCTGAAAGTTACATCTACCCCAGATATGGCAACAGGTAATAAAGCCATAAAAATTGGCAATTTTAAACAGCGCCGCTAATTAATTATCTTCGAGAATTACTTCATTCAACCGAGATAAATTGGAAACAACCCTCGCAGACAACATAATCGAGAAATAATGACAGTTTTCAATTTTCTCTTTTAAACCCAGAGACTGGAAAGAGGGCAGTGGAGGAGACGATAAAACACTGGCCCCCCAGAACTCCGTCGTTAAACATGAATACTTTACACCCAATAAACCGGTAACAAACGACGGTGACTAGCTTACGACGCACGTATCGATTATGTCAGGAACTAATTTCAGAGAAACGTCACTCGCACAGTATCGAGCTAGTGATGCATGCAAATTAAGTTTGGAGAAATATAATTCTACTTGTTTATTCAAAGATTTACTCCAATTTCCACGTCAATGGATGCGCTGCGTCGGTGATTTTTGTGCTTTGATAACAGAACAGGTAGGAGAAAATACTCCAGGGCGATAAGGTGGTGATGAGAATGTTGTCGACTCAATCTTCTATCAGGAAGTCTCGAATATCGTGAAAATTCACGTCATTGCTCATGTGAGTGTCTAAATAAGAAGAAACAATCCCAGTGTACAGAACACCTTATCCTTATCAGAAATTTTCTTAATATGGATAAGCGAATTCCTTCTTGGTTTGTTTCACCCCATCTGCTGCCTATGTGGAAGGCGATAGAAAGAGATTAATTCTGTCTGCTAAAGAAATACGATTACTTACTCTAGCTGTGGACACGTTTTTGTTCGAGTTTACGAAGCAAGCATGGATTATGTCAGAAACTAATTTCGGAGAAAACGTCATTAGCACAATATTGAGTTGATGATGCGTATAAAATAATTATAGAAATATAATTCTGCTTGCTGATTCAAAGATCTGCCTCAACTTCCACTTGAATGTATATTCTAGGTCACTGATTTATACGCTTTGATAACAGAGATTGTGGAATAAAACAGTCTAAGCGTTAAAGCGGTGATGGAAATACTATTGAATCAATAATCTATTAGAATGGTTAGAATATAACATGAGTCCGCTTCATTGCTTACCTGAATGATTAAGCAAAGAGTACAGGATTGATTTACAATGTTTCTTATCCTTATCGGAAATTTTGCTAAAACATTATTGTTCAAGGAATTTCTTCACATTTCTTTTTCCATTTAATTTGCTGCATACATGGAAGTAGATAATGATAGATTAATTCTGAACTGGTAAAAATATATCTCTAATCATGGAGATTTTGTTCAAATAACAGTGAGTTAAATTTTTACGTCTTATAAACTATTAGTAAATGATAATTACAATTTTTCATATCCATTAGGTTTTCATTATGACAAAAATAAATTTTGAAGACATTTCGCGTGGAAAGATTGATTTTTGAGATATTCAACTGCAATTTTCACAAATAAAATTCGGCATTTCTGCTCAAAAGTTTTTTGCTAACTTTAAAATCAATGTATTCGCTGCGTATTTAGGTTATGGATTTTATCAAAATATATAGATGTGAGAAAAGAGATAAATTGGGAATTAAACTAATGCCGATTCAATTAAACCTCTTAATCTTTTTTTATCGTTACCTTCCAAATAACATAATTACTCCTTCAAATCCGGAATCGATTATATAAATATGGAACAAAGTCATTTAAGGTCACTTGTTTATTATTCTTTAAATATTCTTTGTATTGTCACTTGTATCTTTGCAATGTTTTCAATTGTGATTCATTGTGAAAGATTTTTTCTTTAATCATAAAAGATGGTTCTTGTTTTAACAAAACTTCTGAATGACTGAACTCTGATGAGTTTTTAATTTATTTAACAAGTACTCGGTGTATGTCTTATAATTTCATAAAATTTTGCAAACTGAAATAAAAAATAATCGACTGAGATTTTGAAAAATGCACCCGGTACATTAGAATCGGGGAAACACATAACGATGCACGCAACATTTTGACACATGACGATGTACGTAAATACGATGATTTTAGAAACAATTTATAACACTAGATATATGACAATGAGTAGAAAAAGTAATGTACGGTTAAAAGTAAACTATATCTTGAGAATATATGAAGCAAAATACAAAGTGGACTCTTTTTCTCAACTTTTGTTCCTGAGCATTTATTCTACCTAAGAGTGAACCGTTGTATATATTAATTTTTTTCTTTTTTTTTTTTCCTTTTTACATTTGTTTATCTGTCTCTTAATCATTTTCTTACAAAAAAATCTTTTTTTTTCTTTTTTTCCTGTTTCCTAAGCTTAAATTGTTTATCTTTGATAATTTTTGTTAGTTTCTATTTATGTTTGAACTATGCTGTTAATGCATAGTATTAAATAAACTCTACCGCTCGAGTCAGACCACACCAATTTTTATTTTCAAACATTTACAATTTGTTTTTATTCGTACTTTTTGATTTTCTTTGCTGTCTTTATCTTTCTGCGCATGTGTGGTAAACCCCAGCAATCCCATGAAAGTTCTTTTTGAATCATTTCACATCTATTTCAGTTATTATTTTTTAAATTCTAATTGTGATTTCTGTATTGGTGTAACACTAATTTTAGCACACGTCTAATTATAATACAGCAGTTGATTTTGCGTAAGAGTAAAAAAATTAATTTCTGCTACCATTCGAAATGTTAATTTATTTTTCAAAACGAATGTTTCATTTGTTTATGGTCTTTGATTTTTATGTCACTCTGGCTGACAAGATGGTTATAATGCCTCGGATTGTTGTAAAATTTTGTTATTTTCTTTTCTGTTGCACTTAATTATATCATCTCTTGTGAAAAAAATCCTTGAAATCTCTACGATGTTAATAAGTTATAGAAATTCTTGAAAAATTATTTAATTAAAATAGTTCTACTTTTAGAATCTCCTCATAACGTTATATATTCTTTAATGAATAATGATGATGATGATTTATGGTTATATTTATTCGCATTTTGGCGATGTGCTCAGGATATATAATTGTTAAAAAAATAAAAATACGGGTAACTTAGATATAAAAAAATCTGACTCCGCCAGTTATTTTAAGTGACAAAGATTTATACTCATGTATGCAAAGACATGAGCAAATTTCATTAAATCAGATAACGTAATCAGGAAAAAAAAACCTAAAAAACGGCAACCTGCTCCCTCCGACAAAAAAAAGGCAATTTCATGATGAAAATGAAATTTTACGTAATCCCCTAACAGCCTTGATTTTTAAAAAAGTAACGGTGCAATTACGATAATTACCTAACAATTAGCAACATAAGCATTTTATGTAGTAATAATCTATCCTTTCTCAGTTTTATACTCGTTAAAAATTAATCACATTACATTTGATTTAGAATGAATAAACGGAAATTATGTTAAAAAATAACTGGTTAAAAATAATCTGAGTACTTGTTTTTTGGGGAAATTTAATCTGAAGTAGGAAATACTCAAGCTTGAATTGAATTATATAAATAGAAGCCTATCTCGATGTTCGTTCATTAAACCGCTTTAGAAATGAGTTATTCAAGACTGAAAATTGGAGCACGTAATTAATTTTTCATTTCAGAATTATATGCTTTCAGAACAAAATGAATAAGTTTGTAATTTACTTTTTAAAATATAATTATATTATTGGTTCCGAGTTTCTTTCTTTTTTTTTGTGCAAATCATTTCGTGTTAATAAAATATTTATAGAAAATAAAGCATTATAATTTCTAAAACAATTCGACTGCTGAATTTCAGGAAATCGTCATGATCCAGACATTCCTGATATTCTTATATAACATCTAGGAAATTATTCATTCACATGTATGCGAAAGTTGCAACTTAATATCAAAATCTGAAAGAAGGGTGAAAGTAGACAAATAAGCAGTATATCAAAATTCTATATATACAAGGTGGCCAGAAATAAAACACCCCTACTCTGACCTCCATGGATATCGAACTACTCAGTGTAAAGGCTCAAAATTTTGTACACATACTATTCAAAATATGGGGAAACGGATTTCACGAAAAAAAAATTAGTTCCTGAAATCACCGATAGGTGGCGCTGCACAACTGGAACTATGATCAAAAGACACAAATAATAATAAAAATTAAAATGTTTATGCGGAATGGAATGCTTCCATGCTTCCTTTTTAATTTTTCTGCCCCTTATGGAAAATAAAAATAGTAAAGAAGCTAGAACTCCCGTTGTAACTGCAATTTCATACTGTAACCAGAAAAATTTGCATAAAGCATGGTTAGAAGCCATGTTCTGGGTATAAAAGAAGTTAAAAGGTGGGGAATGTCATTCTTATTAGTGATGGCTGTCACGCTGCCAGAACGCGCTTTGCTTGTGAAGTTGTTTTACGAGAATAAAGGAAATGCTCCAGCAGCACTTCGAGAGTTTCGCCGACTTAAGGATTTGCGTAAGGGACCATTGCTTCCACAAGCTCTCAGGAGAATGATCGCTCGATTCGAGGAAACTGGACATCTTGGAGTTCAGCCTGGTCGAGGACGCAAACCGGTTCGTTCAGATGTCGTTGAAGATGTTGCCACCGGTATTGTTGAACAGTCAATGGATAATGTTTTAGGCTGCAGTAGTGCACGTGCAGTGTCACGACACTTGGGTGTTCCCTATAGCACAGTGTGGAACGTACTCAGAAAAATGGTGCATTGTTTCCCGTACAAAATCCGCCCTAATCAACAATTGCTGGCCACAGACAGGGAGATGCGACTGACCTTTGCATTGACATTTCTTGCTAGAGTTGAAGTGGATGCATCGTGGCCGTGGCAGATTCTGTGGAGCGATGAGGCCCATTTCCACCTCAGTGGAACAGTGAACACCCATAACTGTCGCATATGGGACACGACAAACCCCCGTACCTTCCAAGAGATTCCACTCCACTCACCGAAAGTTACAGTCTGGTGTGGATTCACAGCCACATTCATCCTTGGACCGTTCTTTTTCGAAGAGGTTACTTCCAATGGCCTTGAGACATGTACCGTGACGGCCAACAGGTACAAAAGGATGCTCGAAACATTTGTTGTACCCCATTTGCAGCAGCGCCAATGCCTTGATACCATTACTTTTATGCAAGATGGAGCACCTCCACACATTGGACTCCCTGTGCAACAGTTTCTTCGCCAACATTTCACCACTGACAGAATAATCAGTCGCGCGTTTCCGACAACTTGGCCATCTCGTTCACCGGATCTTAATCCGTGTGATTTTTGGCTTTGGGGACACTTAAAAAACCTTGTTTATCGAGAACGTCTGATAACCTTGGCAGATTTGAAAGAGAGTATCAGTCTGCATGTGAGAAGCATCTCAGATGACCAGTTACGATCCGCAGTTGAACAAGCTGTCCACAGACTTCACATTTTACATCTTCAGGAAGGGAACCATATTGAGCAGCATTCCCTGCATCGATAACGTCCTTGTTTCATGTATGCTTGGTACTTTCAAATAAAATGTGTTTAAAACGTGTTTTTGTGTCTTTTCAGCATACGTCCAGTGGTACAGCGCCACCTATCGGTGATTTCTGGAACTAATTTTTTTTTTCGTGAAATCCGTTTCCCCATTTTTTGAATAGTACGTCCACAAATTTTCAAGCCTTTACACTGAGTAGTTCGATATCCAGGGAGGTCAGAGTAGGGGTGTTTTATTTCTGGCCACCCGGTATATGTTTGTTTTATTAATTGTAATCATGTCTATCAGTTTTATATTTTGTTTTTTTAATCATTTTGAAACTAGGATAAGTAAAAACTGCTTCATATTTAGTAGTCGATGGATCAAATTTATTTCCATTATAGTAACAGCGCCATCTAGCGGGAAGGAAAGAGAGTGATGAGATCGAGTGAAAAAAATGAATTGTAAGAAAAAGATGAAAAGAAATAAAATATTGGTTAATGTTTAATGTTTGTGTCATCACGCCACGGTATTGGAATATACGTAAAATATTTCAATTGGATTAACCCTTAACCGAGGAGGTGAAAGTTTAGGGGCAGGTGTGGTCTACGAGACCGCATTTCATTTACACTCAAATTAAATTTTCTAATTATGAATGAGTATGAAAATCTGCCAATACATTTCACAGATATTTCTCTTCATAGATAAAAATGTTTTAGAAAATTTTAAAAATATATTATCGTCGGGAAAAGTAATTGAAGTGGAATATACTTTCTTTTCAAATTACAGGTTACAGTAAATAATATTCTTGAAAAAAACATATTACTTTTTAAATAATATTTATTTTTCCAGTATATAGAGATATATAGAAAGCAATATAATGTAAAATTCAACAGTTATACGTGTATAAAAAATGACAATGGATAAAACTGGCCGTTGTTTTATCAGTAGGTGTGGCTTTCATAGGCCGATTTTAGAGGACTTATTAAACACACAGGTTAAGAACTAGTACAAAAATATATCTATGAATTGTATACATATTTCTCTTGGTATATTAATATATTTTATACACTTTTCAAAATGCATTATACTAGAAAAGATAATTATATTTGAAAACAAATATCAGAGCAGTTGAATGCGAACTTTCACCAAAAAACACCCTTCTGTACAATTATTATTATCACTAAAATCATTTTCTGCTTCATTTAAGTGTCTTGAGCACTGCTTCTTAATAGGATCAGTAAATCGGATGGTATTTAGGGGTCTAAGTTTTAGCGCCATCTTCTAAGCTTTCTTTATCACTGGTACACTAACAGGGTGTGCGGTCTTAGAGACATTGCTCAAAGAAATAACTGATTTGTAATAAAAAACAACCACAGTAGACTGTTGAAACCGTGCACGTGTATTGAAGTTCACAAAACAGGAAACTACAGGATTAATTCATTCAAAGGAGCTAAAAACAGAATAAGGACGGCAGAAAGTCCATCGTTAGCGGTCTCACTAACCGCACTTCCCCAGTTAAGGGTTGATATGTGAAAACATCATTGTACATGTCAACTTTTTCTGTTTGTGTAATGATATATGGGTCAGAGCAGAATAAAGGAATCTAAAGTCCATGGTGAAAACCTGAATTTCTTTATTCAGATCAAAGCTAATGTAATATGCACAAAGTTTTGATGAAATCTATATCTATTTCACTGTATTTAACTTAGCATTTCCAAAAGACATGAATTAGATTAATATTACATGGTATAGGATTTTATTATTAGATGTATAAACTAATATCGAATTTCGAATAAAATGAAAGAAGAGAGAAAAATCCATATTGAATACATCGAATATTATACATCGAATCCATTCTGAATTCGATGTTATTGAAATTCGAAAGTTATGATAAAGAAATTTATTATGTGGTCTTCACATCTAAAATTGTTTATATTACTAGGATTTTAAATTTCATATCACAGGAGCAGCAGACTTAATACAAGTATTTTATTTTCTTCATTCTATGGCGAAATTGAAATGAGAAAAGCATTTTGTTGTAAAAGACATTTTAAAAAATCGAAAAGCTAAAAAGTTCATAGATTTCTAAATGAAATATTTCTAGGGAGAAATCGATGATTTTTTTAAAAATTAACTTTGAATTTACTTTTATTTTGAAATTTTACATAAGTTTTTTTATCAATGACATAATATTAAAAATACAACATTTCTACATTGCTAAAATAAAATTTGATTTGTTTACAATTTCATAATAATGTAGGTATGAAACCAAATAATTGGTTAATATCTTTTTGTGAATAGCTTAGACGCAAAATATTTGCATAATATTTTGAATTTTTTTTTTTAATATTCATCAGTGGTAATTTGAATGAATGAATTTCTAAAAATTAAATATACAGAAAAATATATCTTCAATTTTCTACATAAATTAATTCCTTTAAATTTTTGCAAAGACTTTTTTATTTCTTTGCATCATGATTTCAAAAGGTAATCACAAATGAAATATAATTTATTTTATCAATTTTATTCCCTCATATATAAAGTATTCATGTCCAAATCCTTCGAATAGTTAAATATTTGAGTTTGAAATTATTTTTCTAACATAGAAATAGACAAAAAAAACCTTTAGAAATTTCAATTAAAATATCATTCTGATTTTAGTGATAATAATGATTTTTTCCGCTGAAACCTGAAATTTGATGGGTTATAAATCACTTTCATACTTTAAATCATTTGCTGCATATAGTAAAATTGATTCTTATTTCTCAATTAGTCAGTTTCAAAAAATTTGGCTTCCACTGTAGGAATAAATAAGCAGGTATTTACTAATTTTTTAAATTTATAAATAATTTCTTTTAACATTCTTAGCATTTAACAAGGAATTTCATTTATTTAAAATATATACTTTTTTCAATTTAATTTAATTTTAATCCGCATAAAACGAAATGTATTCTAAGAAAATTCCTGCTTCTTGTTCAGAATTATGAACCATTTAGAGAAAAATGGTCAGCTACTTAGGGAATAAAAAAATATGATATAATAATTGCAACAACATGTTTTCCTTAATTGTAGAAAATAATTCTATAATGAATATTAAATGCAAGATCAAATTACAAAAGTGTGTCACTTGTAATTTGATAAACTCACTTGTCACATATATATATATATATATATATATATATAATCTTTATTTTCAGCATAATTCATAGCGAAGTTTTTCAGATATTTTATTCTTGTTTTTGTTTAGCTACTTACATAAAGTTTCATCATTATAAATAATAATACTATTATTTTTTTTCTTAAATTTACCATTTGATAACGCTGATTTGTATCAAAATTAAATAAACCTAAGATTTAAGTGCCAATTAATATACCAATACATAAGAATAGTCACCCAATTGTCATTCATGACACTCAACAATTTCAGTAAAAAAAAAATAACTGTTTAGTGTTGAAAACGTTTCTCTCACTATACGACTTATGTATGCTTAAAAAAGTAAAGTTAAATTAATATGTGTATCAATTAAATTCAAATAAAGAAATATGTTTTTCATTGTTATGTGCAAATATTTTTCCCTCATTTGATGTTGAGAACTGAATTGAGTTTAATTTTTCATAATAAGTCATTGAATATAAGTTTTTCAGTTTGTTGGATTATAAGAATTATTCTGGTTTAGTTGCATACAATATTAGAAATAAAATATCGATTAAAGTATTAAGTTCCGTCAGCATTTAACATCACTTTCAGGAGTGTCATATCCCTTTGTGGAAGCCCCATAAAAGCTGTGAATTTCATTTTTACTGTATCCTTATCATTGTTTTGCCCTACAAAATATAGGGAGAGTAACTGAACATGTATCTTTTTTCGGCATCATGAAATAGAAGTTTGTCAAATAAGTATAATTTTGTAACAAAATTATGTATCATTTCATTTATTTAATTCACCGTTTCTTCCATTATTGAATTTTCTATTTATCTATTATTTCAGGCTAAGAACAGACGAAGGAAATAGACAGCTCTTTGACATATAGGATTGAGTATATTAATAGTATATACGTTTTGAATGCGAAAACACTTAGTCAAATTTTATTCATGGAAATATTTTTGCTTTGCAGTTATTGCATCCACTTTTGTATTGACAAATACACGAAGAAACAGCAGTGAAGAACGATATTCAAAATTTGATAGAATGCTATTAATTTCATAGAAATGCCATCTTTTAATCATTCAGCCTTAATCGTTTTTGAGTTATTGTGTTTTCAGAAGAAATACTGACATAATTACGGTAGTAATAATTATTATTTTGCTTTCAAGTTATTCTAAAGTTTTAAAATTCGTAAAAATTTCAAGAGCAAATTTTTTTTATTAATATAACGCATTTTCTTAGTAAAGAGAAATTTAAGACAGAAATAAAAATAACATGGTGTATGAATACCCAAATATATCTTAAAATACACCTAGCTGACAATCTATAGCATGGCTTTGTTAAAGTGTAGAAATAATTAAATGTGTTGCGAAAAGACTGAATTTACCTTAATATAAAACAAAATAAAAAAAGGACAAATAATTTTTTACATTCTAAATATGATTTAAAATTTGAGATACTTAATTAAATTCTGTGTTTGTGCGATGTTTTCCTTTCTTTCTTCCTTATTTTAATTTTAAACTATAAAGTTAATCGGATTCTAAAAGCGCTTAAATCTGAGTGAACTTTTATTAGAAACGAGCGGTTATTACTTATGAAGGATATATATATATATATATATATATTATTTGAAGTTCCGGGCTTTTGATGGTAGTAACTCAATTCCAATTTCTTCAAGAGTTTAAAACCAAAAACATAAATTTATCAGGAGTAATCACTGAAAAAATATAAAACAATTGCACACATGAGAGTAATTAAGAGTCTCACAAGTCTCATATAATTGAGAGGAAACTCATTTCCTGTTTTTATTAACAGTATAGTTTGATATTTTGAAATATTAATTCCAAGTTTGATGTTGAAAATACATAATCTCGTTAAAAGTATATTTATTTATTTCCAACTTTTCACTATGTATAAGGTTCTGTCCCGAATCATGCCTTTGATTTAAATTATTCATCAAATTAGATGACACTTTTTTGCTATCATTTTACTGTCTCGATGTAGAAGATATCTAATTAGGCAGTAATCACAAGTCCTCAAACATGTTAAAATATAAATGTGTATTTTAAATTTTATTAATGAATTTTAATACCAGTGAGTCCTTGTATGGTATTTTGCGAATGATCTTGATAATTCTTGTTTTTGATATGTAACATCATAATTATATTTCATTTACTAATATAAAATTTTAAAAACGGTAATATTCTTTATTTGTTTGACTCGTACATTTACACAATCTGGAGAGATTGTGTGCTGTATCTTTGTGTGCTGTGTTGTGCTTTTTGTGTGCTGTGTTGCTTTTATGTTCTTTGGATGGAAAAAGATTTAAAACATTTACATGATTTTTATATTTTGACATTAAAATATGTCTATATGTATATTTTTATATTTAAATTGTAATTTCTCAAGAATAGATAAAGCGACAAATAATTAAATATATATTCTAATTGATGTAGGTAAGCAAATCTAACAAGAAAATAATTTATCAATAATTAATTCCCTATTCTAACATTTGATATAAATAAACAATTCTAATTATAAATCTAATAATTTTGGTATATTTGTGCATTTTTGATTTTATCTGCCTCGTTTTGAGCTAACGCGTTCACATGTTCAGAAGTAGAGTGACCACTTGGTGATCAATCTTTTGGTAGATTTGGTCAAACTTTTGATGCAAATCTAAAACTCTGGTGTTAAAAAAAAGCGTCAAATTTCCTAAATCTAACTTGCTGTATATCTTTACTTACTATGACTCATAAATTTTAAGGGACAGATTGAAGTTAAGAATAACATTGAAAATTTTAGCCAAAAATTTAAAAATCCATAACGTAATTTCATCTGCATATTTATTTTATAATGAGTTAAGATTGATGAATGAATTGAAAATTCATTTTTGAATCAAGATATCAAAAATATTCCAAATCCTTGATTCGTATTTTGAACATTTTTTTCTACCCACATACAATTTTTAAAAAATATTTTTATTACTTGGGTCTTTTTTGATTGATAATTGCATCACTCATAATGTAAAATTTTAAATGATTTTCTTTGATATTCTAAATTGAACAAAATTTAATCCTTTGAAAATTTCATGAAATTGAAACCAATGCACAGTTCTTGTTTAAAAATCCTGTAAATATTTCATATCACGTTCTCCCAATTCTGTGTAGGTAATAAGCAGCCTGTTCATTTAAAAAGAATTATTAAAAGTTGTTTTAATATTTCTTCTGGTACAAAAATTGTTGTTTATTAATCAACCTCGGTAATAAAATTTAATGATTAGGTAAAAATATTATCTACTTCGTTGTTCAGGAGCTAAGCAATACATTTTGAAATAATATATATTTTTAAGATTTGAAGCAAAAATTCTCAGAAACTTTATCTGATTTATAAATAGCCGTTAGTTTCATAAATTAGATTTATGCGTTTTTTAACAACAAAAAAATGCCACATTTCTTTTTATTAATTGCTATATTTTTGCACTTTTTAAATGATTTTCATGCAAGAATTTAAAGGTTTCTTTGATTCAATATTCAGTACTTGAACATGTGAATCTTGATAGCTTGAAGTGAAAAATTAAGAATACTCTAAAACAAAAATAAATCAGATATAAAAGAAATGAATAAGATACTGCAAATAATATATTGCTGAAAAATATAATTTTAGAATGAGACATGCGTACGAAATTAGAATTCTAGCTCATATTACAAAATTGATGCATTTATTATCCAACTTCTTTAAGCAAAAATTATTAGTCACACTCGAATAATTCATTCCAAAATCTGAAATAAGAGCAAACATCCACACACACAAAAAAAAAAGCATCGGGAAATTAGTTAATACATTTCGCCTTCTTTGGCGGTTGGAAAAAAGCCAGATCTTTCAGACGAATTCAAAGAAGTTCCTTTTAAAAATACAAATGAGAGAAGAGCCTAGCAGAGCGGCAACAGATAAAAACGCAAAGAAAACAAAATACAAAATTCGATGTAACGGGATGAACGGCAAATAAAAAAAAGAGGAAACGCTGGAAAAGAAAGGAAAAATACTTGAAAGAATTATGTTGCAAAAACATAACCCGATGGAAAATGAGCAGTAGGAAAGATAACACGCCACAAAATTCTCCAGACATAACAAAGCAAACTGTAACTTTCTTTAGAAACCTCATTATAAATTGGACGCTACATAAGCAAATGAAACAAAAACGAAATAAAACGAGGGAAAGAAATTGACAAAAAAATAAGAAAAAAAACTCACAAAAAAACATCCTTATCTCCCGTTCTCACGCAGGTTTTGAAACGCGATAGAAAAAAAAACGCACAATGAAAACCAAGCCAGATAGAGTAAAACAATGCACAGAACTAGGTTTTATTGATTTTTTTCTCTATGAGAAGGCTGAGACTTCTTTCGTTTTCTGTTCACACAGCTCGTTGACAACACGTTTCTTTTATACTTAATTGAATAAATGTCCAGATTATTTTCTTTCATTTTTTTATAATGGAAAGAGACATTTAGTCAAATGCTTGGGAATTTATAATGTAATATTCGGATAGAGGCGGAGCAGAAATGCTGATTCAGGACTTTAAAGTAATTGAGTAATTCCGTGAGTAAAGCCAAAAGAAAAAGTAATCTGGGAAGTCTGTTACAACGTAACAGAACATTTATGATGATAATCATGCAGACTCAGCAAGAAATTATTATTGAAAAATCAAGTAAGTTTTATGTTTATGTGCATTATAGTAATGTTATAATGATCATTATAACTATAAGATGAAATTTTATTTTTTAAAATCCAGCAATTCTGACCTAAGCTTTTGTAATTTTTTGTATAAACTAATGTGAAATTATACTCATAAAAACCAGCAATGGTTTTTTACGAAAATGTCTTGCATATTCTAAATTTTATTTTACTTTTTATTTCTCCGTGTATAATAATGATCTCTAGGTAAAGATTTGAACCTCATCAGTGAGCAAATATTTATTTTCAGAGTAAAGTACATGAGCGTTTTGTCGTTCGTATTGTAATAAAAAAAAACCACAAATGCATTTCTCAGTTATTTTTGCAGCAAATTGAAAACAACATTTAACACAAAATGTTGTTGTTACTTATTACACTTTACAAGCCCACGGCGACTCTTCTTTTTTCAGTAGTGCCAGCTTGGGCCAATAGTACGACTTAGCTACTTCATGGATCACATTCAATTGCACAATCCCTTTTTGCAGGGGGACACATTCATACACCTGACAAATAGAACACATAAGAAGAAAAACCACCCCGAAACGGGACAAAGTATGGCCCAGTCTCAGAGAAGCGCCAGGATATCAGTGACAATAACAGCACTTCTTTTTTGTACTTCGCATAACATTGAAAGTGTATATATCATGTATGTGGTATCCAATCAAATGTATCTGATTATCACCAAGGATTTATTCAACAATAAGTTCAAATGATATTTTTTGATATTAGATGTGAATATAAAACTTTTATTTAACTCTTTGTATTATTTTTCAGGAATTTTTCACGTACTTGCCCGTAATGTCATTTTCAAAAATAATTGGAAATATACTATTTGGAGTAACATGAAATAAAATTAACAAATGCCATCTTAAATAAATCATTTTCCAAAGTGTGCTAACATATTTCGAATTTGGAGACATTTTTAATAGCTGCCAATTTTTTCAAATAAGAATTTCAATAAAACAAAGTCCTTGTCTAGATTATAATTCTGAAATGTCTTGAGATGAATGAAATTTTTTGAGATGATGACTAAGACATTTGAAGCTAATTTAAATAAAAATGGTACATATATTTTTTATTGATTTTCAATTAATTCTTTTCAGGAAGAATTCCAAGATCTTTATTGGAAAGTCAAGAAATCGAAAGAACATTTTTTTTTTCTGTCGAAAAGAACGTGAAATGCTGTTCTATCTGGGAATGGATAATGGAAGGTGCCACTAAAACTAAGCTCACAAAAGATTGACTTTTCAGATAGAAACGAGGAAGATTTTCGATAATCACCAGGCTATTGATTAAAAACGTTTATAGTACAAATGATGTGGACAATTTTAAGTCAATTTTTGCTTAGGTCAACAAAGAGTTTTTTAAAAAAAAAATTAGATACTTGTTATCAAATAATTACAAATAATAAAAATATGTATATAAATGTGACAGAATCACAAGATTAAGTGACAAAATAGAAAACGAATTTCCTTGCAATTTCCCATTTTCTTTTTTCTGTATGGTGTTGGACTATTATTTTTGTGTGCTACTATTTACTAGCTTTCTTTTTTCCGTTTCTAATTTATGAAGCTATTTATGGTCTATGTAATTTCTCATCGTAGGAAATAAACTCGCATTCAGGTTTAAAAAATACGGTAATGCATGCATTCTACAGTTTGAGCTAATGTTGATTTCAATTTTCATTACAAACTGCTAAAACTCTATTTAAAGTTTTAAAAATTAATTAAATTTAATTAATGAGCTATTTGAAAAACTGTATTGACATCAAGAGTCATCCAATTACAAAAATTACTCACAAATTTACAACATATTACAAAAAAGTTATTCAAACTTGAGTGCATGAATAAAAAATATTTTACTTACGATGGAAAATATGAACGAGATACATAAATAAATATACATGTATAGGAAATGTGTGAACTAATAGTAGGAATTGAATAATGACGTAAAACATATATATGCTTTGTGCTCCCATGGCAAACTAGGCACATAAAAAAATTAAACGTTTGTCACTTAGAGAGCGCTGTATTTATTATTCTAGAATCGGAGGGAATATTCTTTCTTTTTTGATAAAATCACCATACTGAATTCATTTTCAAAGTGTAACATAAATAGGTAGAGAGAGAAAAATTGCTGAAAAATGGGTCAACAATGGATTGACTATACAGAATGGGATGTGTGAAATTATCGATATTTACCAAGCTATTTACTGAGTATAGAATATAATGATAAAAAACATAGATTCTATTAATCAGAAAACATCAGTTGTCTTAAGAAGATTAGGAAATATTGCACCCATGGCAAATTAATTGCTAAAGATAGCAGCTGTTTGATACTTGAAAAATGTTAGGTAACTCATTTACTCTCCAGGAATTGGAAGGAAGTATTTATTCTTTGTTGAAAAGATCACGAAAGGTTGCTTTCTTTTCAAATTGAAGTGCAAGTAAGGGGCAGAGGATAAAGGTTGTCGAAAACAGGTTAGCAACGGATTGACTAATCAGAAAGAAGTGCACTCAATGCTGAGGAGCACTTGAGTAAGCAGTGAAGTGAGTATAGTTTGAAGCTAATAGCATAAAGCAAGATAAATCTAATCATACATGGAAATAGAAGTTATTTCTTTCATGACAAACTAAGCAATGATGCTGTTGTTGAGTTGCGACGTATGACACTTTAAAAGTCCACTGACAAATACTGTCGACGATTTAAACCGAAATGAGAGTCTCTTGTTTTTTTCAGTAGCGCCAACAGTACGACTGAGTTACTTCAGGCTTCACTTTCGCTTACATAACCCGTTTTTACAAAGGGACACAATCACACAACTCACATGTAGAAAAAAGAAGAGCAACCATGCCTGAATCGGTACTCGAACCCGGGACGTCGAGATCACGGGGAAGACACGCTACCCCTCTGCCAGGAAGCCGACAAATAATGATGTAGCTGTTTACTATTTAGGAAACAATATAATTATTATTTAGGAATTTCAGTGAAATAATCTATTTTTTTCTGCCAATAACATTAAATACGATTTTCCCATAACTAAACCATTAGAACGGACGCAACGTGAAGAACTGGCGATAAAACAACAGCAATACAGTTAATATTCAAAAGGTATTGAGTGAATTATCAGGCACAACCCGATAATTCATTCGGGTTGTGCCCGATAGCATTTATTGAGCATGGTTATTACTTCATCACATAAAGTACAAATGCTTTAATTACAGAATGATATTTTCTTGATATTTTATTGAATGATATATAAATAGCGCTTTTATAAGAAGCTAAACATTCGGAAATGCATCTGATTCTTATGAGAAAAAAATATTTTAAAGTTAAATCTTTTAAGTTACTTTTTCGCTGAAAAAAAGGAAATAAAACTAAAAATAGTTATCCAACATGTCTTATTTATACTTCGCAGCTTCAAATTGAAAATGGCACAACGATCAAATATCAAAATAATTCCCCGAGATTTCAAGTGTAAATCCACTCGCTTCCTCAAATTACTTTTAATTTTAAATTAAATTTACTTATTGATGTATTGATTAGAAGTCATGCAAAATATGATATGAGTAATCATAACATGAATACCGCATTTTTTAATTATAAAAGTTAATATTTAACCTTTTTTTTATTTTAGTTAAAAAAGAAAATACATTTGTTTAATTTTAGACACTGATAATAGTTATTTTAGTAGTTAATTATTTCAAAGGGAACTCAATGATAAATATTAATTGCATGAGATTTTCCTACCAAAACAGAAAGTTAATCAGATAAATACATCAAACACTTTTTTTTCGTAAAGCCAGCAAATGAAACCAGATGCCTTGCATATGCTAACATTCTTAATTAAGCTTTTAGCAAAATGCAATTTCCAGAGAGAATAATCTTGTCCCGACTAATTCATAAAAGTCGCCAAGGTAAGATGTCTGTTTAAGAATTCAGTGAGATGGATCATCTCTTATCTTAATTAAAGAGAGTTGAAGCAATTAAAAGTTCGTTTAATTCATGAATGGTCCGAGGATATAAACTAATTGCATGAAAATAGCATTTCATACAAATAAGTGTATCTTTACTGATAATAAGGTTGAATTAATGCCTTTAATTTGCTGATGTTTATATCACTGATTATTTATTTGCAGACAAATTAGATATTTAAAACGATTATGAATGAAATTTGAAAATGCCTCAATGACCATTATGGATATAAAATCATATTTAGTTGTTAGGAAGTAATCATTAATTTTTTCTTGACTGTAAATCATAACAAACAAAGTTTCATTTATTTCAGATATTGCATTTTTGTAATATATTTACTCTTTAGATTGTAATATGTTTATTCTTTAGATTGTAATATTTTTTCTCTTTCGATTGTAATATATTTATTCTTTCGATTGCAATATAGCATGATATATTTTTATTGCTGCAAAAAAAAGTTTTGTCATCATAATAAATAGTAACACAGGGTTTGTTTGCTGTATTAAGATAAAATTGATCTCAGGTAGTTTGCCATCAAATTAGAATGTATCTCAGCAAAATCACATCCAGTAATAAAAATAATCCTATCTGGGATCAAATGCTCTATGTTTCGGTTTTGTAATGCTGCTATCATTATTTATATATCAATGCAAAATACCGAGTCTTCCGAATTTGATTCGGAATTGATAATTGAAGATCTATGCATTGTAGAAATTGGATCAAAACATCTCAATGAATATTTATGCATTAAAAACATGCAAAATATCTTTTTCTAATTCAGCAGAAGGTAAAAGTATATTTCTTGACTAATTTAGATTAATTTCAATTACATAATAGCAATAATTTTCAAATAAATATTTCATTTTTTATGTCTCTTAATAGAAGAAAGATATGGAATTAATTATTTTTAAATAGTTATAATACCAAGCCTTTTTTCATAAAAAATAGAGCAATTAACTATTTTTATGCAATAATCTTTCACTGTGGGACAAAAGAAATTTAATTAATAAATTATAATTTCAATAACATTATTTGGCAGCCAGAAAAAATCATTTTTAAAATTAAAAAATATTTTAATTAATATCAAATATTATGAAAGTTTACTGATTTAAATTTTGGTAAACTCTATGGTTAGTATAAAAAGAAAAATATGATTAACCATTTGACTTTACTGAGGTCATAACATTTGTACTAATATTAATTTTAAATCGTTTTTATCTAACTGCTGAAGCAAATCAAACATGTAATGTTTTATTTCCGTTATATGATGAACAAATGTATATTTATAAGAGGTTTAATTCAATATAGTATTTTAGAAACCTGGAAAAGAGAATGTCAGTCTTTAATTTAAATAAAAAATAGTGCATTGCGTTTTTTTTAAAGTTTACCTATTTATTTATCAAGAATGAACTTTATTATTGAAGTCCATGAAAATTAGTTTATACATTTGACAATACACATACAAAAATTTAAAGCGTCTAATTCCCTAATGAATCCCCAGCTCAGTGAACAGCAATCTAATGGGTACGCAACAAATCAAACGAACTTGTGCACCATTCTTCAAGTCAGTCAGTGTTACCAGCAACAGAAACCCAAATCCAATTTACGATGTGGAATATCATTAAAATACAACTACACTGACTTCGAATCCGAAAATACTGATAGAAAATCTTGTACTACAAGTCCAGCGAAACAGATTGCGTAAAAATTATCCTCAGGTAATCGTGTTCACCGTTGACTTCACTCAGATCGTTAAGGAAAGCGCCATCAAATGCGAATTAACTGAGGCCCCGACGTAGAGTTGTGCAGTAAACGTTAACTTCGTTAATCGACCGGTGTGTGCGTCGTTAATCATTTATAACGCTGGATTCTCAGTCCTGGGGTTTATGTAGCTAGTTTGACCCTAGCTTGAAGGAAGGTTAATCTACAGCAACTGTTGCCGGGCTGGTAAGCTGGGAGTCTTAGATTGCCATCTTGGATCGGGGGTCATTTGTTATAATAAAAGGGTGTCCGTCAGTGTCTGCAATCAACAGCCCGAGCGATAAAACATGCTGAAACATGCTCGTTGGTAGGTTTCGTGAAAGTTGCCTAGGTAGCGTTGCGGTAGCGTGTGAGTTAGATTACAGAGGGGATATTTTGCTAAGAGTAACTAAGTATACTCTGGAAATTCATTAGGTGGTTGAATAATGCCCACAGTTTGAATTTTGAATTTATGAAAAGCTCATGTGGTACATAATTTTTAATAGTTGCAATGTTTTAAATAAACTACTTTATTTTCTTGTTTATAAAAGTGCATTGAAATGTATATATTAGTGTTTCTGATTATTTATTGAAATTCATTATGTGTTAGATAAATTAACCCTCCAAATGCAAATCTCTTGATTTCCGCGGTTTGCTAATCAGTCCATTTTCTGTTGCATTCCGTGGTTTTCGCAGTTTAGAATATTTTTTTAGGGTAACAGATTTTTATTATATCATGTAACATATAGTATTATCATTTTCTTTGAAAACATATTTGAACCGATTTGCTGAAAAGAAGTATAGGAGGGATAATGAATATATTGCACATATAATGCAATAAAGAATGTTATTATAGGCATTGAAAATTGTATTTAGTAGTTTATTATGCTTGAAAACCCTCAAAGAGATGTAAAATGTATCATCATCTGAGGCGTTGATGCAAGTTCCTTAAGGTTTAAGTAATATTTCAGTAAACTACTTATGCTTTGTAAAACAGAAACGCACACAATTTATTAGTTAAATGTCAAAGGTAAATGATATTTTATTATACTTAAAATTTGAACCGTAATAAAGTAATAAAAGGTTTTCATAACCAGAATTAAAACAGTATTTGATATAACAGAAACAGATAATAATCGATATTGTGTAAAATACATCAGTTAATCAAATAATACGTTCTTTTAGAATAATTTTATGTAGAGCAAAAACATTTTAATTTATTATTATTATTTTAATTTAAGATGTTTGAATATAAAAATATACAATTCTACTATTTTTACAATTATTTTTGAAGATGGTTTTTCTTAACAAATATGAAAATAACTATCCATTTTTAAACTAAGCATGATTTTTTTAAAATCAAAACCTGTATGCTTATAAATCCTATGCTTCTTTAGAAAGTGTTCGAATCTTTAGACATACTATGTTAAAACATAACAAAATTGTTCTTTATATTAGGACACATCAATCTGTGGAAGTCAAAAGAATATCTTTCACCGGAAACGGCATATATAACTATGAAATGTTGCAAGAAAATAATTATATTTATCTAAATAAAAATGTTGATAACTTGGTGGTAATAGCCCCATGTAATATATAAGCCGAGTTTAATTTAAATATGAATGATTTTTTTCTTCTCTTGTTTCAAAAATTGTCTTGTATTGTAA
>JAPMOQ010056164.1:26031-41478 GCA_026543055.1 Argiope trifasciata
ATGATACAGCTAAATCTGCAGTACTATGAACAGGCACTAACTATACTCAGAACTGTAGGTTAATTACCACTCATAACCGATATTATAACTTTGTAACTAATTTAGTTAACAGAAATGCGAATGAATCAGCGATACGAAGCAGGGTACATGAAAGTTTATATAACCCTTACATTTATAATGGAGTTAAAATATTATCCGAAAATAATCCCATTTATCGGGCTATTATAAACACATGGCTGTTTCATCCTATAAGCCGGAAAATGAAGTATATCTTCTGAATATATAATGAATGTAATCTGTGTTAGACAGCTGAACTGGATAATTGAATAAATTGTGAATTTCGGAAGGTTATTAAGAGCAAACTTTTGCACAATAATTATTTGATTGTTGAATTATTGCGGTTAATGTTTCAAACTATAGATGTTATACTATAGTGAATTGCTACTCATTAAGAATGAGTTTTAAGAATGTCCTTGCACAAATATTCATTGAATTTTTTTTAAAAATGCAACTTTTTAAGAAATGTGGCAGGTGTGTGTGTGTGTGGAAAAATGAAGATGGAAATGGATGGAAAAATGGAAATGTGTGTGATATCTGACATTTGATCTATTGTATCATACAAGCCTAACTAATTCGACTAAATTTTAACGTATTCAAATATTTTTTAAAAAAATCGTAGCTATCATTTTTATTCCCTTTCAACTATTAGTTCACACTCTTTCTATATGCTTCTTGTTCAAATTTTCAATCTTTAATATACTTTTTATTCATCCACTCAAGTTCAAATGCATTTTTTAACTTTGTGGTAATACATATATTTTTTCAAATTTTAATTCATTAAGTAAATTTTCCAGTCATTTCTATTTGGTCTCTAACCTCTGAGATTACTTGTAGTGGATGACACATGATATTGATATACTTTTTTTCAAATATTAATTCTATAATTAAACTTAACTGATCAATAACTTTGTTGGTACTTAATATAATAATTTTTCTTGATAATTGTTTAATAAAATGTAACCAAAATATTTCTTTCTTGTTAACCTAAGTAGGAATTGAATTGAAAAATAATTTTTATATATTACCTTTTACTGAACAATTTGAAAATCCGTAAAACAGTGTGCATTTAATTTCAATTAAATATATATTGGTTCACTTGATTCTTAAGACTCTCCCAAAAAGATTTTATTTGAAGAATCCTATTGTATGACATGGAGAATCAAATTATAAAAGATATGAAAGCTATCTTAATTTAAAATCGTATAATGTCCTGTTTTGTTAATTATGCTCAGATACCTCCAATAAGGAATTAAGTCTTATAACTCGTAATGTCATTAAAAAACGTAGTTGTGTCATATTATATGTCTTTCAATCGTAACAGCCTTCCTGGGATCTTTGGTTTTATTTCCTCTTTCCTTAACTGAAGCTGAATATTTTTCTTTTTAAAGCAGAATAAAATCACGACATTAAATATTTTATGGAAAGAAATCAAGCATGATAAGTTTCGAAGAAATAGAGCAATATCGTTAATACAATTATACAAAAAAAGAAATATTGGTAAAAAAAAAAAGTCGAAAGTTTGAAAAATAGAACTGAAACTAATTTAACATCAGTGAGGAAACAGTTATTTTTTTGTATTTTAATGTTTTAACAATATTGTTTTATATTTTTAAAATGCTGTAATATATATATGATCCGTCGATGGAAAAAGTGATCATTTGAGAATATCATTGTCTGCCTTAATTAATTAAATTAAATTAAATTAAATTAATTATTGCCTTAAGTCATTAACCTATTTAAACATGTTGTGAATAATCTTGTGACTATCAGATTAAGCATGCGTCAATAATGAAAAAAAAAATGATCCTTTTACTTCAATCTCAAAAATCATTCAAGCTCCAAAACTTTTACGCGAACCCAGGTTTTTGTCTGCGAAAATCTTTTTTGAACTGGTTCGAAATGATCAGTGCAACAGTCATGTTTGTTAAAATAAATAAATGAATTTAACAATTTAATGACAAATGGAGATTTAATAGTTATAAACTTAGATCAATATTTAAAACAAAATATTTAAATATTTATCAATATTTAAAACATATCAGCATTTAAAACAAAACCATTTATATTTCGTATAACTTTATTCAAGAAGATATAAATACCCGAATTATTCTAACCAGACTAATTAATGACAATTTTCCCCAACAAAACACATCGTATATGAAATAACCAGTTTACCACTTTGTAAGTTCAAGTTTCCGATGGCTGAAAGTGGCTTCCTTAATTACTTAGATATGACATTTGTACTTCAAGGACAAAGAAATTATGCTAAAGCAATACTTTTGCAAAGCTTGTTTACTGGAATCCCTTATTCCATGTCAAAAGCGTCTTGCATAATTTATTAACTTCCACAATTTCCGAGGAAAATGGAATAACACAGACTCAGAAAACCCTATTTCGAATCGCCTGCTCTCTTTGTCAAATTCTACATTATCTATTTTTATGCGCAAGTTAGTTGTGCATAACATTTCCTTAACTAACTGCTCCAGACTTGTTTAAGCTGAAAAGACATATGCATTGTTGAATGGGAGTTTAAGTACGTCATCTTCCTAGTCACATAAATATCTGAGGGCATTTTTTCAAGAACAGAAAGAACTTGGTTGGTACTATCAACTAAATGAGATATTCTTGTTTATTATCCTCTTGAGTCTTTTCCAGAGTCGTTAAAATGTATAAGAAATCCAGATTTATGCTCTGGACTAAGCATCCGAGTCCTGGTAAATGGCTACATCCTTCATCTATATTTAATTATTTTCTTAAAGGGAGTTCTAAAACTTCTTGAGCAATCATAAACACTGTTAGGAACTTTATTTAGTCCCTTACCCTTATATGACTCAACTGTCCTTATGCTTCAAGATTTTTTTGAATCTGTCCAGGGGAATGGCGAGATTAGGGTTTCTTTTGCAGATTTAATGAGGGGTTGTACTCAAATGATTCTTAAGAAAATCATTACTGCGTTGGATTAAAGAGTATACCATGTTTTGGACTTTAAAAAATGCATTATTTTTTTTAACAACTGACAAAGAAATATTGTTCGGATCGGATTTATTTTATATACTTAATACTCTTCAATGATTCTTGAAAAAAATGCTTAATTTTAAAATATACTGTTATTTGTATATTTTATTCTCACGAAAAGCGTAAACATACTGAATTAAATTTCTTCATAAAAAAACTGTATACTAATAAATTGATATTAACTACAGATAATTCTAACTATATTTTAAAGTTTGGCAGTTTCTGATTCACTTGATAAAGTTTTAATTCAAAACATTATAAATTTTTTTTTATTAAAAATAAATGCTGGTAGTTAATAGATTATTGAATCTACATTTTTGATCTGAAAACTAAGCTGCTAATATTAAATAAACTTTTAATTGATAAAATAAAAATATAGAAACGAATTTTTATTAATTCCGCATATCATTATTTCAGTTCCAAAAAATATAAAATCGTATCAACTATATATGAGACACTAACATGCAACGCTTTTCTAAACAATGATAAAAAAATATACTTCATTAATATCCTGTCATAAATCATATCAGATTACTCAAAGGAATTTATAAATACAATCAATGCGTTTAAATTATTTTCAGTGAAATAAAAATGAATGAATAATCTTTACAGTCATCAAATCAAGATAAATACTCACAGAGGAATTTTGTAAATTATTTTATGTTACATTTTATGCAACATTACAGATTTTAAATCGTTGAAGGGGGAAAAATGATATACTTTGTTTTCATTAGAGACAGAATAAAAAAATAGCGTAGTGATGAAGTGAATTTTAAAAGTTATGCAGCTAATAGATCTATTAGATCCGGGATGGTAGGTTTAAAATATTACTTAATCAAGTTTTAGGGATTTACTATATACTTAAACACAAAGTACGAATTAATCATGAAAAATAATTAGGATTTCAGTATTATTTGACCAGAAATTCCTTTTATTGTGTTCCTTCTCAATATTAAATTACAAAAGATTTTATATTTTGGTTTTTAAGGATATTTTTAAACAATTCCATGTCTAACTCATTTAGATAATTGCTTAATAGTTTAAATTTAAATACACATTCACAAAATATAATAATATTTACTGAAAGATATATTATGAAAATAGCTTCGCAATATTTCAAAATAAATATTGCAAGATAGTTTGTATCTGGAATAATTAAAAATTAGTTTTCTTTTCAATCACATTTTTTCATATGCTATGAAGTTATTCTTTCAGTTTCATATAGAAAATATTAGATTTTTTTATTATTTTGCCATGAAGTTAAATTAAATATCATGAAGTAAATACTTAAATTTGAATAAAACATTTACAACAATTCAATGAATAGATGTGTGCGTGTGTGAGAGTGTTAGAGAGAGAGAGAGAGAGATAGAGAGAACAGATACTTTTTGTATGAGAAGCCAGTTTCGAAACCAGTGAAGATACTAGATTTTTTCATTTCATTTCAGGAGACACGAGTAAAGAGCAAGTAGAGCCTATAAGCATACGCATAACACAGAACGACACAGAGAGAAATAAGGAAAAACTGATGAAAATTCTATCCCTGTCAATATTTACTGTGAGATTTAATAGGGATTTCCATCAAGTATCACTCCCATATAAAGGAATCACAGAGATATTTAAGAGGAATTTGTTTAGTAAGCAATATTTTTTTCATTCATTCGGAGTGTGGGAACGTGTCGGCTTTTAACCAATTCAGCAATTTTAGAGCTTGTGTTGAATTAATTAAATAGAAAAAGTGGATTGTAATCAGGAAATAAGAAAATATTTTAGAATGAAATTAATATGGAATAACTTAAGCTAAATATTAGGAGATTAATTGTTTAAATTAGATTTTAAAGTATAATTACATAGACACACAATATTACTTATAAACAAAGTATTATTGTGCATATATGTTTTAAAAGTGATTATTATGTAAAGATTATTATCTTTATGAACTTTTAATTTAAAAGGTTGTATATTTAAATCATCATGAGTTTCAATCAATCTAAACTTATAATGCAAAGTCTATATATTCTAGTTTAGAAATTTTTAGCAAATGCTTATAGATAAGTTTGGTCAGGACATATAGATATGTTTGATTTAGCAATGTATGGAATTTAAATAATAGTCAAACTTTAATTTATAGAATGAATAACTTTGGTAGGATTTGGATTCACTATATGTGGAATCATAATGAAACTTTTGTAAAAAACGTTTGACTGTTAATGCAAGGAAAGCTAAAAATAGAAACTTGCATCTAACCACACATCATTAATTTTTTTTTCTCATTTATTCTCCTGAGTGATCAATTTAAGACACTCAATGTTTTAAAAAATTACTCTTAAAAACATAACTATTTGTTTCATTCTAAAAAATCATTCGTTTATTTTTTCCAAAAGTAGGAAACCACTTAACAGAGTGTTTTTTAAGACTTAACAAAAATGTAAAAAAAAAAATATCGACCGCATAAAATCTTCATTTTGTATTTTTTTCCCTCTTAACATTTTCTCCTGCGCACTATCTTCCCTTTTTAAAGCACATATCGTTCCACGAAAATACTGGATTTAAAAGTCGTGAAAAAAAGCAATGAGCCTTCAGAAAACATAAGCACCAATTTCACTAGAAAAAATATACAAATGACAACATTTTCAAGAGAAAAAAAACATGTTTCGGATCTCTGACCGAACTCGTAGCAGGCAACTAAACAAAACATGATCCTAATATTTAAGATAGAATACTTAAGAAAGTTTGCAAGGTAAATGGAAAAATAATCCTTTGCGATTTATGCGGATTAAGCATATTTGAAATTCTGGAATATGGAATTCTGTGCAAATGAGTATTATATCTAAGGTTTAGCTGTAAAATAAATATATTATTTGAATATTAATTACATAGGCGCATTTTATAAAAGAGTTCAGAAATATTTAAACGAATGTATATGTGTGTGATAAAATCTTATTTATTACCTTAAAAATCGATTTAGATATGAAATCTATTGATTAGAGGTTTGAGATCTTATACATTTTTTGCATATTATGATCCAGTTTGTTTCTACAAATATTTTCTGCCCTTTTAATTCCATTTACACACATTTGGGGTGGATGGTATTTTCGCGCCAATGTGGTTGAATTCCGCCAAGGATTGAACTTACGATTTGCAACCACGTAACATATCCACTAGACAAAAGTGATCACCAATACCCTGGGGTTGTTACTGGCTTATTAAGATACCACCACAAATTATTGATAGCCAACATTGAAATACATACATTTAACAAATCTAACTTTATCCTGATAAAAAGATCAAGCTCAGTGTATGAATTATTTTGAAAAAATAATATGAAGCCAGAAAGATAAACCGACATAGAACATATCAATTATTTTTTAATGTAATTTTTTTTTCGTTTCAGATAATATTAATTTGAAAGATGTGCGCACGGATCAATATGTTTTTAGAGTATACGGAATGCAAAATTACGTCACATTTCATTTTCAAGCATGTTCTCCCAGCATTTTTGAATGCGTTTCGTTCACACAAGGGATATTAGTCTTAACATTCGCTTCGCTAGGCAACTTGGCTCGCATATGGCTTATATTGGAGAGTTCTTTCGCATGTATAGCGTAAAAGTTCTGATCACGTACTGTAATAGTATAATTTTACTGTGATAATGATTTTTTACAAAATTTCTTGATATTTCAATTTATTTTGGGAGCAGGTTACTCGATAAAAATGATCAAATTTGGTATTTAGTCACATTTTGGTATTCTATAGTTTTCTAAGAAAGCCGTTTCAATAGAATAATTAATTTCCTAATTAATAATGATTCGAAATTTTAAAGTTTTTTTTTCTTAATAATGCTGGCTCATATTGATTACGAAAACACTTTTTTAAACAATTCTGAAGTTTAGAATGTTAATCTTTTAAAATTTTATCACCTTTATTTTTGAAGAAAAATTAAATCTTTTTTTCCAATAAATACGAACATTTGCTAGAAACTATTTTACAAGTTTTATAAGGAATTTAATTTTCGTTTGAAAAAACAATCAATTAGGATTTTTCTTTAAAAAACAAATAAAAACAATCTAGGATGAAAGACTAAATTAATTCCATTGCATTTTATATGATTTTAATTACGATTTGCAAAAAAGCCTGCTTTTTTAAAAATTACTCCAGCTTAATTAAACTACACAAATTCTATCGAGGCTAAATTCATGAAAATTAGATTTTAAACATCCGTCAAAAACAAATGCATGCAGATAATTAAAAATCTATTTTATGTTTCAAAAATAAATTTTCCCTTTTTTCAATGTCTTAAATTTTATGATTGTATACATGAATATAGAAATCAGGAAATTATTTTAATAAATTCATTTTAATCTTTCTTTACTCTTGTTCATAATTTTTCATGTTATTTGTAACAAGTAATTAAATAATCGTAATATTTTTATAAACGAACTCATTTTCATTTAATATCTGTTTTTTAAATTTTTAATTTATAAAATTAATTACAAGAAGTACACTTCCTCATTATTACTTATAAAATTGCTTAAATGTAATAATAAATCAACTCTTATAGGTTAAATTAAATTATAATGTATTTTCTTTACATACTATTTTGTTTAATACATTTATAAGACACTTATTATACACGATGCAGTCAAACACATAATAAAAAATTAAATCTTTTAAAGAATTTTAATTTAAATTGCAATATTTTTAGATAGACTGAGTTCTTTTTTACCTACATAGACCTAGTAACCTAAAGGGCTTCAAATATATTTAAGCCCTACTGAAGAATATAAAAAGTTGCACTCTAAATGCTTGCCAACGGAACTATACATATAAAAATAGTTCTTAAATAATTAACATTTTTGAATATATAAGAGAAAAATGATAAAATATATGACATAACCAGCAAAAGAGATTTAAAATAATTTTAAAAAATACAGTTTAGCTAAAACCCAATAAAAATTCTAAAAAAAAATTGGCATGGTAAAACTCTAAAAATAAATCATTAATTTGAGAGAAAAATACAAAAATTCAAATGCAAAAAGAATGAATTTTAGATAGCATGATTCATATGACATATAATAAATACCATTTATATCTAAAAGCCTACTCAGATTTCATATGGAATATAAAATGTAATATACAACAGTTTGATGAAACAAGTAAAAAATAAATGAACATCAAAATAAAGGCAAAAATAAACAGTTACAAATAGTAACTTAGAAGATAAAATTTAAAACAATACAACGTTTTAAAAAGATAACTGCAACGTTTAAACATCGTTTGAAGTACTTCTTACATGTCTATTTTTTAATTGTCTATGAATGCAAGATATACTTAATAATAGTCCGGCATCAGACATTTTTAAATATTTCAAATTCTATTTCGATAATAATAAAATGAAGAATATTAACCGGCCACGATTGTAAAATGCCTTTTTATAATTTAGATTTAACAAGACACTATTTTATTAAAGTTAATTTAAATGTAATCTTTCACAAAAAAAATAAATTCTGTATTCCATTTTGCTTTTAAATAGAAAATCCATTCAGAAATTCTGTCAGGTGAGGCATTTTATTGGACGCGGAAACCTTACAATGTTAAACGAATGAAATCCAGTTTAATATACCGATACCGAAAATGCAGAGATCGAGAAATACGAAGCAAAATCTACAATTCATTTCACGATAAATAAACATGACAGCTTCTTTGACAGTCAACCGTTTTCGGGGTGCGAAAAAAATTTGTAAAAGGTTAAAATAGACGGTCTTGCTTTACAGCGTCGTAAATATGCGTGTATAAATTGTCGAGTCGTTATGAAAAAAAATGTCATTTTATTCAAAATTCAGAGAAGTAAAAATTCGAGTAACTTTATCTGTACTCGCAAGGCCATAACTTGAAAGCAACGGCTTGGAAAAAAGGCAACTTTCCGCTATAAATCTAAACACACTTTAGAATCCAGTGTCATAAACCATCGTTGTGTTGAACGCCACGCCAGTCCGTCTACCATTAGAATTTATTTAAAAAGCGCCGCCTCATTCATCACCATCCATCATCCACTCAAAAGGCTTGAAATGTTCCACAGGTTTTTGTAAAAGATCTGAGAAAATATTTAAACTATAAGCTACTCATTTTTCAAATAGGATATGAGCAGCACGCTTGAATTTGCAGCATAAAAGCAACGCCGAAATAAGATTGAAATTTCGATAGGCATAAAGTTATTTTAGTTCTATTTGGATTTGAAGGCTTGTATCTCTTTTTGCGAGTTCATTAAAATTATTATGCATTTCTTCCATAAAATTTTTTAAAAATGAACGACTTCTGGAGCAATTATGTTTTATTTTGTTTTAACTCCAAATAGGTAGGGTGAGGAAAGACAATTATTGAAATTTAAAGCCAAGAAAAATGGCTGAATTTTAATAAATCATCCTAAATATAATGCGCTTGAGAGCGAGTCTCTGTCCATTTAACAAATCATACAGTCATCCCACAATTGTAAAAAGGAAATAGGAACGATAAAAGAAAAGATAAAAAGTGTTAAAATTAAAAAGTCGATAGAGTTGAAATGGATTAAGGCCTACGTTGGGGTAAATGTAAATGAAAAGGTGGAAGTTGGCGTGAAGTTGGCGACAAGAAAGATAGTGTTGACATAATTGATATGAAAGAGAGAAAGATAGCGTTGATATAATTGATATGAAAGAAAAAATGATGGTGTTGATATAACTGGTGTCTTAAAAGGGGAATTGAGAGAAGAAATAAAACTACAATGGTTTGACAGATAGTATATTTCCAAAAAGGGAAACTAACTTTCGACTTTATTCTTAATCCAGAAATAAAAATTAGAAGATACTATCCATTGATTACCCAAATTATATCTGGACATAGGGGATTTCCTGCATATTTCCAAAGATTTGGAAGAACACAAGAAAATAAATGCATGTATGGAGAAATTGGTATGGTTTAACACTATTTAATGGAATGCATTGAGGTCTCAGGGTTACGGAAAAACCTGACGATGGTAAAAAATTATTTAAGCACAGTACTGATGGTAATCTCAAAACCCTGAAGGATATGATGTCAAAGATTGACAGTTTCATTTCAACTGTTCAAGAGTGTGCATGTGGGAGAAAGACAGGTATTAACTTCATCGAAAAGTTAGTTTGACAAATCGGTCAATGCAAATTTGAACTATATTTATTCAGCAGTCAACTGCAATAAATCCTGTCGATACTGCAACGTTCCGTGGAGGCGGGGTGGTTGGCTATTTACAAGAAGAAGAAGTGCGCTCACGAGTAAGCCACATAATTGATTCACAACCCACCTAAGCACACACGAATAACAAATTACCGGAAAATCTTAACAGCAACACTAGTGGGAAATGTAGTTGAGTCATAAGAACCATCACCGGCCTCGGTAAAACACTTCCCTAAGGAGACATATCCAGCCATCGATGGGAGGAGCCTGGTTCCCTTCATTTCGTGTACTTCCAAGGGTGATAAGATCCAACCACCATGCCGACAGCATCTCATCCTCGCATAGAGGGCACTCATGAGCATCCGGTTCACGACTAGCCGGCTTTCGTACAATCAGATCTAGTTTTCTTTTATCGTAACTAAATGAGGTAGGCAGTATTGCCAAGACGTTGGAAGCATACGTCAGTAGAATCAATTAAAATCGGTAGAGTTCAATTCGTTGTTGATTGTTTCGTCAGTGTTTAACAGCTCTCGATTGTTATAGCTGTTCTTGATTATAAAAGCATAGAACGTACAGTATTTGTAATAAATTCTTGAAGCGTGCTGTGTAGTATATAAACACATACATTATCATTTAAGAAAATTGTATTTAAACTCGACCAGTTAACTCCAACTGCTTCTATGATTTACTGGTCCTGAAAGCGTTCGCATTCTACATGACTTGATACATACAAAGGGCTTAATACTCAATAAGAAGTGAGAAAATATGTAACAGTGAATTATGATTTGTTGTCTGTTAATGGAGGGCAAAGAAATTAGTACATGAAACTTTAGCCTAACCGACTTTTTTGTTATCCGGCCTACCCTTCCACGACATTAGAAAGGTATTCAGAAGTACGTTGCTCTAAATTTTAACAATTTAATTTTTTTGATAAGATGCACAATGACCATAAAAATATGTTGATAGGTTAAGTGATAAAATATGAATCAATTTTACTGAATCATATTAACTTCTAAATCAAAATTAAATAAATAATTCATCCTCATTAATAAAACAAATTATCCCCGCTTTGATCTTGGTAACATTGTTATTGTTATTAACATTGTAATGTTTTTATTCAATGAATTAATATATTTGGACGCTCCTCCTTTCTTAAATATTTTAAATAAAAGCCATCAAAATATAAACTTTATTAATGATAGCCAAAAATATAAAAGAATTTTATCAAATCTCCTTAAATTCTAAATGCCATTTAAAGAAAGGATTTAATGTACTTTGCATTATATTTATTCCATGTAATATCTTTCTCTCATCAAATATATAAAAGAAATGAGGTCTTGAAATAGTCAACGAAAATTCTGCATCCTTCTGAATTTTAAGTATTAGCTAAATATAGAATTCACATTACTCAATAAAGAGAATAATTTCAGTTTGATCGTAAAAACATTGTTGCTTCAAGTGATACCAATATTACACATCAGTGTCATCAAACAACAACAATATCAAACCTTGCAAAATGAGATAATTTTTCTAAATTATCCTTATTTCATAAATAAATTATTCAACTTATTTAATGTCGTTTTAATCCTTCTCATGGAGCTACTCTTTGAGACATCAATAATCTATGATTCTAACGTAAAATTAAACACTGTAAAACTGGAGAAGGAAGTTGAATCCTGTATTGACTTGTCATAAGCTTCATAGCAACTTTTTACATAACTTTAAGAATTATTTATTTCACTTACGTTAATTTACAGAAGGAATTAACATGTACATGCATGTGAGTTATATAAATTTGCATGCACCGGAAACGCAACATAAATAACTCAAACAAGCAAAAATCGTAAAGTTCTTCGTAAGGTCTAGTTACAGATACGGAGACACAAAATCAGCACGCATTATTTTGAAATAAATCACTATTCAAAAATAAACGTTTTTGATTGCTGAAACAATTAAAACTGCATATAGACATAACTGTAAAGAAATAATTACAAATGTTCTTTAGGCACATAATTCATACGATACACAGGAAAACAAAAAATATATAGGCAATTTGTCATATTAAAACATTCCTCTAAAATTTATTTTGAGTGTAAATGAAGTGCAGTCTGGTAGACCACGACTCCCCAGTTAAGTTCTAAAATTTCACTTTCCCAGTTAAAGATTAGATTAAATTTCATATTTATATTGGCATGCATTTATAGATTTAATATAAATTAAAAAAATAATGAAACTGAGCCAATCAAATATTTCGAATTTGGCAAAGTCTATTTTTAGAAATATTCTTTATTTAAATTGCTTAAGGCACTGTCATATGAAACATTGCTCCAGAAGTCACCGAAACTTCTCGATACTAGACTGCGTGAAAAATTCGAGAACTCTTTCTCCACTCCAGTCGAAGTGGACAGCTAAAAGCAATTAAACTTAGTAAGCTCCTCGTGAAAAAAGTAGCACAATTAACCACTGCTGCTTCCGATTAGTTTCGCAATAAATTTTAGAGTATAGCTTCTCTTCCCTAAATAAAGTAAGACACCAGAAAAAGGAAAAATACAAACCTAGAAATTTCATTAACTTTATTACTGCATCAGTTGGTATGGATACACTTTTACTGCAAAAGGAGTAGGAGATCATTTCCTTTAAAAGTTTGATACGTTCTTTCCTTTTTTTTTATCTTGCTACTACCATTAAGTTGCCTGTTAAGTGCTTGCGCCATTACAATGATTGTTTTATTTCAAGGATAGTCTGGAAGTCCAAAATGCAACTGTTACTTTACAGACTTCACTTAAAGAAAGAAGAAGTTCTAATCTAGAAAATGTAGGACAAGTTTAGTTTTCTTTTTCACCTTTCAAAGTGTCTTTGCTGCAGAATTTGAAAGCAATTATTTAGTTTTTCCTATTTTAAGACCATGTTGATCATTATAAATGATGGGAAATGCTGATAACATGTTTCATTTTAATCAGCATAATGCTTTCGAACTTAGATCTGTTTTAATAGTATTACAACTGATCATAAAACTTCCATTGTTTTTCTTTATTTTTTACGTCGTTAAGTATGTGGGTACAAGTAATTATTGAGATTGTATATATCGAGTGATAATACTGCCAAATATCACTTTTTTTTTAGCCAAAAAGAATTGAATTCAAAATTGAAATGGAATAGTTGGAATTAGATAAAAAAAAAGAAATATCAAATTTATAAGGAAAAATAATTGAAATATAATTATTTGCGAATACTTATGAAACTGATCTCGCTGGGTTAAGTGTTAAATTTTGATAGTTGTTCACATTTAATAATTTAATAACTCTCAGGCAGCAATCCCTACCTTCCACTATTGTACAATGTTTACAATATTATATTTACAATGTTTACAATATTACAATATTTTATTAAGTATCCAAAAATATTGTACAATATTAAAAACATTTTTTTTAATATTACACATTATGTTATTTTTTCCACTAAGGCAGCCGTGGTATCATCTGTAAGAATATTTTAATTTCTTCTACTAAATTTACTACTTAATAAAATATATTCTATTTAATTATTCTTATTATGGTTCTATTTCCTTGTTCAAACTTTTATTCTATTTAATAAAACTATGGAACAAATCTAAGCCCTATTTATTAAACATTTTATAAAATTTTATTGATAATATTTAGAATAATTTCAAATCTGGAAAAAGAAGCATGTGTTAACTCTATATAATTATTTCTGACTCAAAAAATTAAAGAAGAACTTAAATGAAATGATTTTGGATTAAAACAAATAAATGCAATCATATTTCCAAGGAAACTAAAAAAAAATGCATGCACATATCAAATAAATATTATTAAAATATCTCATAGAACATCGAATTCACTATATTTCAAATAAAATGCAAATAAATTCATAAATATCGCAGATATTTATGAATTAATTATTCATATATACAAAATAATTATTCATATATACAAGACTGCAGTTGGTATTTTAGTGGTATCAGAACATTTCTGGTAAATGAATTAGATAAATGTCGTAAAGGTTGAAGGTAAAATGAATTAGATAAATGTCATAAAGTCTAAACACAACGAGAATATAGATAATGCCAAATAAAAAAGTGAATTTAATTAAAATCGGAATATATTTAATACATACATATTTTTTTTAATTATTTAGCAAAATTCCAGATATTTCATAATTTTTTTTTCAAAATTACAACATTATGGACAAAAATAGTATACTTGAACGAATTTAAGCAACAAAAATCATTTTTGGAATAATTTCTGTACTCAAAACTTCTCACAATTAGCATTTGCATTGAAGCTAAAGACAGTTTTTTCAGTTTTGGTGGGAAACTAATGGAAGAAAATATGGCAACGCGAGTCGAAAAAAATGCATTTTTGGCTATCATAGGTTGTCCAAACGTAGTCGTCTAATCTCCCACAAAGGAAAATAGAGAAAAATAAAATGTGAAGGAATTTGTTCAGCGATATTAAATCGATTGGATTGTAGAATTCTCACAAATTCCAAAATCTTTTCGTATATCAAAAAAATTGATGGCACATATGACACATATTGGAACAGAATTTTCATTTCGCTCTTGAAGTTTTAAGCTTTGGGATTTCCTTTTTTTTTTTTTTTTTTTTTTTTTTTGTATTCCATTCAAAATAAATATGAACAATACTCAGTTTCTGAGAAATATAAAAGTTAGATTCTGGAAAGAAAAATAGAAAATAAAACATATTAGAATTTTCGAAATTTTAATACGTTTGGTACTATAAAAACAGGAATTCAATGCTTAAACTTTTGATTCGTGGTACGTTGCTGCTGCTGTCATGGAATTAAACTGCGATAATAAACTATTAGAAAGTTTTAAAGAAAGTCACCCATTCTTATAAAAACTCATGATAATTTAAATGCTAAAGATTCTTTGAAAAAGCTATTTATTTCTTACAATTCATTGCTATAAATATGAAAATACATGTTTAACAAGCGATTTGTACACTGGTTTATTTTATTCTATTCCAGCGTCCATTCCTTTTTTTATATTTATTTCCTTTATTCTTTCTTTGGTATCATTATTAAGGAAATGCAAATAATCTGTGATAAAAAAAAAACGCTTTTCATAAAAAAATATAACTTTTATGATGATTTATTTATTGCAAAAAACATGGCTTTTTATCCTATTTATATGTAGTTACAGGA
>JAPMOQ010056164.1:57729-71025 GCA_026543055.1 Argiope trifasciata
TTAATACACCTAATAGTTAATACACCTAATAGTTAATACACCTAATATTTAATACGCATAATAGTTAATACACCTAATATTTAATACACATAATAGTTTAATACGCATAATAATGTACACTTACAATAACTAAATTATTTATACCCTGTATCCTTCGTTTCGAAAAAATCCGAAACAGCACCATCAATTTTAGAATGCACTATTCGATTTCAATGAATGTTTCAGTTTCTCAATAAACAAAACACATTCTACGACATTTTTAAAGGACACGCTTATAAAACTAAATAACTTAATAATTTATACAAAGTGTTTGTGAAAAATCTAGAAACCTTTAAAGCAATCAAATTGTTGGTATTTTCATTTAAAATAATTCAATTTTTGGAGTTAATTTCTCCATTATTTAAAAAATGACTAATCAAGATTTAAACAATTTCAAGCCTCATTTTAAAATTAATCCTAATTTTTAACAACTTCTAATTGTCATTTTTTCGTTTTCAATTGGAATTAGATTCAAAAATTAAATTTAGTTAAGACCTTCAGTCCTAATTTTTACAAACGAAAGTAGAAGCTGAAATAAAGAAAATAGGGATCGCATTAACTATTTACAAGAGTATTAACGCATTAAACGAATTTCTGAATTGACAATGTCATTTTTTTATTTATATCCAAATTGAATACAAAATGCGAATATTTTTTGAAAAATAATTTATTAATATTCTTAACAATGGGCAGTATTGTGAATATATTGCATTAAACTTACAGTCGGGCAATTTTTTCTAATAGGCTTATTAATATCCAAAATTATGAATATGTTATCAATATACCAACAATATCCAGCATTATTCTATTCCAAACGTTACCCAGCAATTTTCTTAGCTTATTATAGAGTGAATTGGTTCACATTTCTTCTTTATCAACTTGTTTAAACAAACTATGAATATCAGGGAACGAAAACTATATTTGAAATAAAAGGTGATTTTTAATTATTTAATTTTTGTGATGAGTTATAAGTCTTATAAGTCCTAAGTCTTACAAGTGATATAAGATATTAATGATTTTCGATTGTGGCGATAACTTAATAAGCCAATAACAGCCATTGGATAGCGGTGATCACTTTTGTCTAGTGGATATGTTACGCAGCTATGGGCTCAAACATCGCGTGTTAGATTCCTGGTAAATTCATAACTCTACATCGATTACTTAACTTTTTTTTTCTTTTTGGTGCTATTTAATAGGTACGGTATCACTAAGACATTTAAAATTTATATATCATTTCGGTACAAAATATTCTCTAATTGCAATTTGGTCCATGTTTATACTTGTACTAATGTTTCATTCTATATATCATTTTAAAAATTTTTGTTATTGGGCACAGAGTATTTATATATTCTATAAGTTAAATTAAGAAAACAATTCCATTTCCCAGTGACATAATGAAAACCAGTTTCTTATTCAAATTTTTTAAAACAATAGACTGTAAACATAAATGCACAACTTCATCATCAAAATATTAGATTATTTCCTAAGTTACTATGATATTCCGTAATGTATTTTTCATGTTTTATCCCCATCTTTTTTGATTTCATAGTATTAAAGAAGTATCTGCATCTAAATGAAAACTTTAAAAAAAGTTGCTTCAAAGATTATCTTTTAAAAAGCTATATTCAGTTTTTTTTCTTCCATAAAATGATTTTTTTTCCTTCAAAAAATATAGTTCAAAATGGGACACCAATAGGAGTCCATTTTTTGCGCAACGGTAAATTTATTTTATATACCAGAAATTTTAAATTACCAAAGTTTCGGTCTATCTTTAACTAGTACCGCTTCCACCTGGTGATACACCACACCAGAAGAAAAAAAAAATAGAAAGATCCCAGATAGGGGGGGGGGGGTCTTCACGGCCTTCTTCTGACTCGAGTTTCCACAAATTACGCCTTATCGGCCCCAGCCACGGAATCAGAACCTCTCCTTTCTCCTCTGCTGAAAAAGAAGTGAGATTTCCGATGCCTCTCGTGGAAACTGACTGAAGTTTTCAATTTCTTCATGCGAGTTTCTTTTTAACCGGGTGAATACCTTCTGAGCGAATCCAACCCAAAAATTTGGAGCAGACTCGCTCCAGTTGGAAATCTATCGATTTTCTGGAAGTCATCTATCATGCTGTCCTTAAGCACGAGAAGACTCTGTAGACTTAAATTCCGAGATCCTCTTCCACCAGAATGTACTGTCTCCTAAGCGTTTTAAACTGGGGAAATGTCCGGACTCAGGCATAATTATTCTTTCCTCCAAAGCTGCAGTGGACGTGTGAAAATTTAGGGGCGTATGCGTCACTTCTAAGATAAATTATTTTAGCTTTCATATGTGTTGGTACAGCATATTAAGTACCATCCATTGTGGACGAGCGTACATGGAAACGCCATTTGTTTGATGATAAACTGGGCAAGTTTATGAAATAAGTTCTTACTAGAGCGTTTGAATAGGTTGTCTGTTTGGTGGATTATTTTTGTGTTCTGAGTGTGAAGAAATTTGTTTTGTATTCTTTATTGTTGGAGTTTCTTAAAAACTTTCTTCTTGTCTGTTTCATATTTCTTTACTGAAAACAAAATAATTGCTTTGAAAACTTTTTTTTTAAATCTCCAAAACTTGGGGAAAAATTTGCTTTGATGCAGATAAAATAATTGTTTTCTAACCTTTTTAAGACAAAAATAATGTAATTTAAATATCTGACGTAGTGAATTATCTGTATTTATTAAATAAATTATAATTTTATTTATTTCTGCTAAATATCATTAAATATTTTTAACCTAACAGTTTTTGTAATTATTTCAATAGAAACATAAAAAAGTTATTTATTAGAGAACTAATTTTTTGGTATTTATTTGTGATTTAAAAAAATTCATCGCAAAGATTTTAATCACTACTTAAAAGTAAATAATTGGGATTTAAACATGGTAATCATATTTACTGTTTGCACTTTTTAAATTAATGAAAGAATTATACAATAGAAACTTAACGAAATTTTTTTTTATTAAAGTATTTTTTACAATAAAAAATCCTAATTTAATTAATTTCTATATTATATATGTTATTTACTATTCATATGAAATAAAACAATCAAGTAAAACCTTTCAAAGTTATTATATTTCTATATGCACATTCTATGATTTAATCACTTCACACGAGCAGGATAAAATTAAAATACACAAGTTAAATTTATGTCTTGAATCATTGTGCCTTCTAAACCTACACACAATATCACCATAAAGTCTTGTAAAAATGCTCCTCATCAAAAATGCTTAAAAATTATGCACAATATCATCATGAAGCCTTAAAAAACTATGCACTATATCATCATAAAGTCTTGTAAAATTATGCTCAATAACATCACAAAAACTTGGAAAAGCATGCGCAGTTGGATTTAGAGAGCATGATGCGTTTTTTTACCGTGATTTTATTCCTCAGGAGAATAGAATTAAATTTTATTTACCAGAAATTTTATTTCGTGACTAAATTTCATAAATTATAATAAAGACTGGAGACTTGTTTTTAAATGAAATTATGGTAAAACGATTCAAAATTTATCATCGCAATGCACTTAATATCATTGTATCTTTTTATTTAAGATAAATCTATAAATTCCATTCGATGTTCTTAATACATTACAAAAATTGTGATTCTCTATTCCAAGATAAGAAATAGTGTCCTACAGAAAATTATTAACAGTAGTAATCCCATGATAACTCCTCATATTCAAATGTTATTCTATATTTAATGTCATCGAAAAATAAATAATTGCCCAATGATACTATGTCTCGTGGCACATATATTAAATTACGAATATTAAAAAGAAATTCTGCTTTATAATTTTATGTTTTTTCACATTTTGGGATATATAAGAATATTGCAGAAGTATGTAAGAATTTTTTGAATTTTTTTGTGTTTTAAGTCATGTATTGAATGATATAAAGTCTGTCTGAAATAACTTAGAAATTGCTAAAATCATTGCAAAACTCTTGATAAAACATTGAGTCGATAACTCACACTAAATCAGTTTTCTATATTATTGTATTTTTGCTTTATTATTTTCATTCACATTCAGAATGAAGGGCATGATTACTTAGTGTATGAGAAGTTGCTTGAGAACGAAGCAGATTCTTATTTCCTTTTTAGGTCCAGTAATGTTATAGCATCGAATGAATTCAGCTTTGATGACAAAATGTATCTCCTAAGGAAGTACCGAGTCGTTGTCGGTGCTCGTATATCAATCGTATTAGTTTGGATTTCAGTCTCAGTTTACGTAAAGCATTAAGATTATCAATAAATTCGTTTTAGGTGCCAAGGCATGGCACAAATAAACATTTCCTTATTATTTATGCATAATTATTTTCACCGAACTCACTATCGACAAACAGATATGCTACGCTCAATATAACTGTGAACGGATTGTTAAAAAATTTGTTACATATCTATAAATTGTGTGTAAAAATTACATTCTGTTACTTTGTGTATATAAAGCAAAGAAAATAATTTATTTATTTTGTAAAAATATGTTTTTTGAATCATCATCCTTACTTAGACTATGAATATCAGATTTGCAGTACAATAATATTCGATTTTTACTATTACTAATGCATTCATATTAAATATTATCATCTAATGCGTTGATATTTAGGACTTGCTTTTTAATATAAAATGTCTGAAAAGAAGAAAATTAATCCAAATCTCGAAGGAATATATATATGAAAGATTTCAATACTTTATTTCTCCTCATATTAAAAGAAATTTCAAGTAGTCAAAATGAAAATAATGGTAACAAAGTTCTTTTAGATATTAATATATTATGTACGGAAATAAATATACTAGAATTAATAATTAAATATTTATTTTAACAGCATTGTAACATCGTAAAAGTTAAAGCCGTTTTAAACCATTATTTTCAGTTTCTTTAATATGAAAAACACCGTTGTTTGAAATTTTTTTCTCAAAGAAAATAAAAGGAATTCAAATTAATGGCATAAACGGTACATTAAATTCGTATTTTGAAAGAAAACATGCCAGGAATGTAATTAGTGAGAAGCATAATTATATGCTTTTTTTTCGCAAATGAAAATAATATTCGAGTGCTACTTAATACATTAGCATTATTTACCCTTTTAGCTTAATATTCTCGCTGAATGCCTATTATTCCTATTTGTATTTATTTCATAATAAACAGCTATTATGACCTCGAAATAAGATAATTGGTGTTATTAATTTACTACAATGTAATAGGCATTACGTAGTCGTTATTTTGTAAATGATATAATCTTATCATCTCTTTAGCGGATAGTTAACATTCATTAACCATGCTCAGAAGAGAGTATTGAAATGCTAACAAAAGTTCTTCATGATAAAAAAAATATGTTGGTTTGCAGTAAAGATTAAATTTTGAAACAGAACACAATAAAAATGACATATTATAGAAAAATTATTAACCCTTTGCCTTAAATTATTAATTCTAGAGGGTGCATATCACTCACCATTCAAGAAGGTGCATCATTTTGATCTAATATCACACTTTTTATATAATTATTGTTTAATGATTATCGTTAAAAATGCCTGCAGAGTTGAAACAAGATCTAGATTATGTTTTCGGAGAAATTCAAGTTAAAACAAACATCTGATTTTATTTTTCGGATCACTAAAACTCAGGCAGAATAATCATGCATCGAATCATTTTTCCTAGTTCAAAGGATTAAAAATCAAATTTGTTTTGTTATCTTTGGAAAACAACAATAAATTAACTTTGACTAGACTGTCTTTTTTATCAGATCAAAGAAATTCTCAATTAATCTAAAATTTAAATTGTCTTCGTAGATATTTTACCTTCTGAATGATAATTTATGCTTTTGGATGGTTATGAAGTTGAACTTGTGATTCCACAATCAGGTGATAGATTAATTTATATATAAAAACATATTGTCTGATGCTTTGATCTTACTTCTTATTTTTACGCTTGTTTGCTAACTTACAATAACTGAATTGAGAATTACACTCTTATCTTGAGAAAATATAGATTTCCGATCTTTTCCATCTTATAATATGCCTAAGAATGGTCTCGAAATTTGTCTCTTGCAATAAGCAATGTATATCTACAAGCCCATCCAATTATATCTACATATATATTTGCGAGCTTTTCCTTCTGTTTTATTTCTATAGTAGATGCATATAATTTTTCCCCCAATATGGCAAAAAATATTTATATTGGAATATTCTTTATATTCATAATACTTGATTTTTTCGTTTTTTTTTTCTACGATGAGTACAGTTAATTTCTGATCAGTTCAAATGTTATTTACCCCTTTTGCCCAGATACAACATAAAGACTGCACCAACACATGCATAATGTTCAATCAAAATTTGGCCTTCGATTAGGGAAATCCCAACACCTCTAATCAGCATATCTCCAATTCCCTCAAATAACTTCCATTGATCTTGAAGTAGTAGTAAGCAAATACAAGGGTTGGAACTTCAATAATGACAGAACTGCTGTAAAAGCGCACGCAAACAATCCAAAGAATGTCACGTATTCTTCATGTTAACAACATACCCATGTTAGAACCATCCTTCCTACGTCATGCGCATGCGGATTGACGCAAAGAACTGATCCTTGTATTAGCTTGCGGCCTAAAGTAAGTGTTGCCAAGATGTTTTCATAATAAGAAAAGCGATGTTGGATAAAAATTGAATTTGCAGCAGCAGAGGTTTTACAGCAGTATCATTACACTGGATGAGATTCAGGCCAAATCATACCAGCCAAAATTGAAATGGTATGATGTCATTATGGGTCACCAAGACGTTTGAAATTTCTTCAGAAGCCCAGCAGTGTGAGAGTTATGCTGATTCTCATGCACGACTATGATGGAGTCAATGATATCATCCTAAAACATAGTATTTTTACACAGAAAATCGTACAGAGGTTCTTGCGGTGGTTGAGCGGTATATTTGAGCTATCAATAGAATAGACGTTGTTATAAGTGTTCTGCTATTACCACATCGGTAGAAACCGATTGTACACAATGATGGCGACTATATTGAAGGGCTGTAAAACATGGGGACATAAATCGCTTTTGTATTCCATATAAATAACTAGTTGCCACTATTAAAATTCCAACCTTCGTATTAAGATTATTCACTTGATTTCCATTTAAATAATAATTGAAAAAGCATAACTATTATTTCCATTTACCCAAGTTATATAAATCTATCAATGATAACTGATCACACAAATAAATATAAATATATCATGTAATCAATAAACAAAGGAATAATTATTGACCCAAATAAGTATAAATATTTTATATAATCAATAAATAGCGGAATAATTATTGACCCAAATATGTATAAATATATCATAAAGTCAAAATAACAGAAACATCATTGGCCCAAATAAATATATATATCAACCTTTATATATATATATATATATATATATATATATATATATAATACGAGGAATGGTTGTCAAGTCGAAAATCGCCCCAGTATTAATAAACTCCGGTAAACTTGGGGGTCTGGGGTTTTTGGCCACGAGGAATCGTTTGGCGCCGGTTTTGAAGCGCTACGGTCGAGCAGTTCGGAGTTACAGATAGGATATTTTCAAACTTTATTAGTTCGCCATAATGGCTACTTAAATTTTCAAGCGGTAACGTGCTGCCATCTATAGCCAATATGACGAACTAATAAAGTTTTATGTTTATGCTGTTATAGGTTTATAATATTTTCTTATCTATCTAATCTTATACTATAATACGAGGAATGGTTGCCAAGTCGAAAATCGCCCCAGAATTAATAAACTCCGGTAAACTTGGGGGTCTGGGGTTTTTGGCCACGAGGAATCGATTGGCGCCGGTTTTGAAGCCCTACGGTCTAACAGTTCGGAGTTACAGATAGGATATTTTCAAACTTTATTAGTTCACCATAATGGCTAATAGGTTTCAAGCGGTAACGTGCTGCCATCTATAGCCAATATGGCGAACTAATAAAGTTTCCAGAATATGATCCGGAACTGATCTCGAAATGGATGATCCATAACCCGTGTGGTGATATGAACCCAAGCGCTCCGTGCATGGTCAGCAAACATGGAAGATACCAGTGCAGATGGGGATTTCCAATGGAACATCAAACATGACATCGCTGGTGGACGATGAAAAGCCGAGGTTTAACCGGTTATCTTTTCACCAATGGTTTCACAAATTTTCTTATTTCATGTATTGTTTTGATAAATCACAATTGAAAATTTAAATCTTCGAGTTAGCTTCGATACCTGTTTTCTCCGAGCGGAGCTCGGTCACCCGCTGGTATATATATATATATATATATATATATATATATATTTGTCATAAAACATATTTTATTTTTGAGTATTTAGACAAAATTAAGTAAATAAAATTTAACTTCAAAAGTGTACTCTAATTTTTGCTGACAGTAATATAATTTAAAAGATAATTTTATGGGTAATATTGAAAATAAACTGAATTTTTCTTTCACAAAATATGATTATTAACTAAACTAATCGGTTTATTTCAGTCATTATGCATCAAGAAAAACACAATTAATTAATAAATGGTGAAGAATATTTTCTTAGTTAAGTCTCTTGAATTTGGAAAAGTGATCAATAAATGTACGTATAGTAATGAATTTGTACAATTAATTTAGAAGATCTTGAACAATATTTTGACATATAAATACGATTTCCTTATAATTTTAGTGTGGAAAGTTCTCTTGAAAATTGAAATGATTTGTTATCATAATATTTTCATAGCTTTGCAAAACGGAAACTCTATTGATTTATTAACTACAAAAGATATTCCGGAAATCCAGGAATGGCTGGATTATCAGATGTACGATAGTTTTTATGACAAAATACGAAACATCTTTGAGCCAGCCTAAATATTGGATAGGGTTTGAGATGTTATTTATTTTTCTGTGGCTAAAAAACGGCAAAGGATTCCCAGTCAAAAAATATTTTTTGATATTGTGCAGGAAAACAATTTCAAGGGCGATTTATTGAACAATAATTCAACCGAAATAATTAATTTATTCGCCAAGAATAATTCTCGTTCTTTTCATAGTTATTGCAATTGAAATCTGACACTTTATTTTTTGCCAATCTTTTGCATCCTTAGATATGAGAAAAATTATTATCTGGACCAAAACAGTTGGCTGATTATACTATATATTCAATTTTTAGGAAAAATATAGATTGCACAGTTATTCTTTGATGTTTATTTTTTGTTTATTTTTTTTTTCCTTTTGATATTGTGTTAACCCTAGTCCTTTTCCAACAATCTCAATTATCATTTTAAATAATGCATTTTTATAAAAATTAGGATTTTTTAAATTATTAATTTTTATATCATGCGACGCAACACATTTGTTTAATATTTTCAGAATATGTTGCAATTTTTTATTAATATATTGATTTCATGAAATTTTATTTCCAAATAAGAGAAAGTTAAATGCATTTGGAAAAGGAACAATTTCAAAATTTCCAGACCTTTTGATAATATTTATATCTAATACTATAATACGAGGAATGGTTGTCAAGTTGAAAATCGCCCCAGAATTAATAAACTCCGGTAAACTTGGGGGTCTGGGGTTTTTGGCCACGAGGAATCGATTGGCGCCGGTTTTGAACCGCTACGGTCGAGCAGTTCGTAATTACAGATAGGATATTTTCAAACTTTATTAGTTCGCCATAATGGCTACTTAAATTTTCAAGTGGTAACGTGCTGCCATCTATAGCCAATATGGCGAACTAATAAAGTTTTATGTTTATGCTGTTATAGGTTTATAATATGTTTCTTATGTATGTATATATGTTTGGTTTTTCTAAATAAATTTGTCAAAAATATTGAACTTCAACACACTTCAATCTTTACCTTTAATTTACCTTTGTATAGAATAGTTCCCTTTCCAAACTCTTTGTTTAGAATAGTTTACAATGGTGCACTTTAACCGGTTATCTTTTCACCAATGGTTTCACAAATTTTCTTATGGCATGTATTGTTTTGATAAATCACAATTGAAAATTTAAATCTTCGAGTTAGCTTCGATACCTGTTTTCTCCGAGCGGAGCTCGGTCACCCGCTGGTATTAACAAAATGATAAACTTTTTAAAGTCTAACAAATAAGAAAAGTACCTACAAACAATAATAAAAATATCTTACTTCATTCTTTTACGCTATGCTTTTTCCGAAGTTGATTTTTATCTTTTTAAAATTGCACAATGTACAATCATAGTGCACAATGTACAAAGAAAATTATTTAGGGTTATGGAAATTCACAATAATATTTCTAAAAGTTTCGTGCTTTATATATGTATATACAAATTTCTATCATTCATAAATATTTCTTTCTTTTATATTCTTCACTTCGAACTCAACTGAACGTAAATAAAATATAAAGGGTAATGATATAAGTATACGCGCAATATAAAACATATACTTCCTGTTTACTTAGCTAGATAAATTGAGCACTGTCTATGCATAACTATTCAGGAAATAGAACATTCTACAAGAAAATATATTTATCTCTTTCGCCTTCTAATACTTACTATGAAAGCATAAAGCATTGGAACTTCAAAAGCCATAAAATTTATTTTAGCGAACATATACCTAGATTTATGTCGTCCTTTTTTTAGAGTTCCTATTCTAATATAAAGTTATGGAAGAGAGAAGGTGTATCTTTATTTATGTTATGTTGTTTTATATATTTTGTACAAAAATATGTAAATATTTATCTACAATAAAAATACAAATGCGGAATTTTCCGTAACTGTAAAGTTTCTAAGTAAACACATAAATATTTATTCCTTAAAAGAATTTATTTGTTAGCAATTTATGATTAATTTCACCTGTTTGGAAATTAGTTGTTATTACTGGGGATAAATTGTTCAAGGTCATTTAGGGCAATTTTTTTCAATATAAGTTTACACGAGCTTTGAATGGTTTAGAAATTATTTGGGCATCATTAGATATCTTACATAGTGCATGCTACATAAAAAAACTTTAATTTCTATAAAATTAATTTTTATAAGAATGTAGATATTAAAAAAATGACAGATACAATAAACCAGAATTCCTATGTAAACTACTGGATTTAATTTGCAATCCATATAGATATGTGGATATGGTGGGATATCTTAATAAGGAAGTAACGGTCTCTTACTTAGTTAATCACTTTTGTCTAGAGGATATGTCATAACGAATCATAACGTCACAGGTTCTATCCTTGGCGGAATTCAAACTCCACATAGGCGCCTCAATCTAATAAGCTACATATCAATCTGTACATTGATTCTACCAATTTTTTTGGTTTTGTCCAATTGGCTGTCCTCGTTGACAATTCAATCGCTGCAAATATACCATCAATTATCGCCTACCACGCCACTCACATTTAAAAAAAAACAATCTAGAGAAAATCGTTTTACTTCCCTTAGTGAACGAGTACTCACTCTCACACACATGCTTATAATAGAGGGTGGTCATAAAATGCTTTGTTTATATATGGGCCGCTAGCAGACGGTCCGTTTAATATAATAGTTCAAAAGGAGAATTCAGATATAATTATTCTGGTGTAGATACAATTATTCAGATATAATTATGCGCTGGGTTCTGTGAACTGCAACAAAGTAGAGCTGAAGATTATAGTTAGATGTACAGAAACTCGAATTTTTCAAATGGCAACGCCCAAAATATCTCATCTCCAAATGTCCCGTGTATGCGTAAATGAAAAAGAGCAGAGAATACAAAGCGGATGCGTAATAAATACACAGAAAACAGCTATTTAAACTTCCCCCTTAAAAAGATTCAATCTGTATCGGGAATATCTCAAATCCAAGATGTACATGATTCGAGATTTTATCAAGCGTTAAATTGCAAACATCTCTCATGTTATGTTTCTTTCGCTTTTTTTTTTGTTTATCTTCAGTCTGCAATACGTAATTGCCGATGATGGGAACCATGAGGAAAATGTGTTCTCCAAATAAGATTCCTTTTCACCGATTTGTGTTGTCATTAGTGATTACCTTTGTCAAATGCAAATTTTCTTCTTGCGCACTCGAATGAGTTTTTGTTCCCGTTCTACAATTTTTTCCCCGTTCTCAGCTGTTTTTTTTTGTTAGTGTGTGTATGCATAACAAGTTGCATTTTTTTCTTCTACTGTGTGTGTGTGCCACACAGCTTGTTCCAACTCTCTTTTAGATTTTCACATGCATTTTGAGATGGGAAAAGTAGGCATTTCTATTTAAAAATTTCGTGTTTCTGCATTTATAACCATAATCGTAACTGTATGCTAACAATCGCATCCCGTACATATATATATATATAATTTCGCTTTCCCTCGCTAATACTGTCATCGTAAGGAAGACAGTTTTACAGAAATCTATACTGAAGGGTGCCGAGTGTGACGTCAGAGGTCCCAGGGCTTGGAAACAAACTTGGCCTCTTGACAACGAATTTGGAAACTTTGGTGGCAAATAATACTCGAAGCATCTAGTATTTTCCTGATCCGTCCATTAGGAGCCGAGATGTATCCAGAATGATCCTGATTGTTCCAGAAAGTTTTTAGCCTGCCTTCCGTCACTATATAAGGCAGTCAGTCGGCTGTTTTGGGGAAGAGAAGGCAAAAAGCACGGCGGTGGAGAATCGAAAAGACCTGACGTGAGAGGTCTTAGCAGTTGAACGGTCTGGTAGTCAATCGAGAAGTGAGGAAAACAAGAATCGTGGCGGAGGTGAATCGAAATGACCATAACTGAGAGGTCAAAAAAGCTGAATGAATTATGGTGGGGATCGACTAAGTAGACCTAAATAGAGAGGACTTCAACTGAGGAATCCCGAATGGAGGACTGTTGTGTGACGTGTGTCTTAGCCTGCTGTAACCTTATCAGGAATGAATCTGTCCTGAATCGAGGAGTGGCCCCGTTGTGCGAAGTAGTGAATAGGCAGCGAAGGCAAGAAGAGACAGAATAGAAATTTCAGTCTGTTCCGGAGAGACATAAGTCAGTACAGACAGAATCCCTTAATAATTCCCTCTGATACTGAATCCTTTCTGGCCTCTTTCTGAGCTGTGGATGTTGTCACTACGGAATTTCTGCCTGTGGACTACTGTTACTATTGTGGGCTACTAGGGTACTGTTGTGTGCTGTCCTGTTTTATCGTCTCGGCTGTATATAGTTGTCTTTTGTCAATATTAGTCATCTTTGTGCTGTCTTGTCTTCTGATCACTCCGTGTGCTCATCATCTCTTCTCACACCAA
>JAPMOQ010056164.1:81025-93569 GCA_026543055.1 Argiope trifasciata
ATAGTGAATATTAAATGATTAATTTTATGCTGTTCTGATAAATTCCTCTTCTTTTCCAAAATTTTCATCTTCCTAAATAAAACAGCAAGGATACCCAATACGCTGCCCCCCCAAAAACTTCTATTTTGCACTTAATCAAAGCCAGAGCTCCTAATTCGTCCTAAAATTGAAAGACCTATAAAGACGTGGATACCATATTTCTTTATCATAGTTAATATTCAAAGCTATTTCTTATATAAGTAATGCATGTTTTTTTTTTCAGAAATTTTACGCATTTTGTTTCTTTTCTTTTTTTCACACATTTTTCTTTCTACGCATCAATAATGGTGCATGGCTACAGACAAAGCAGAATTGAAGCATTTGTTGCAAAAAAAAATGTTGCTCCAATTAGGGAAATTTGGAGTTCTTGTGTTAACTAAAGCAATGGAGTAGCTTGTCTCGTTAGTTTGTGCAATATAGAAGTAGCTCCTGGTGCTACTACCGGTTTTCTGCAAATCTGAATAATTAGAGCTACCTCCTCATTGCAACAGATACTTCAACTGCCAAAATAATTTATACGCTATATAAACTCTTACTTAAGAGTCCTTATTTCATTGCCCATATCAGAACTAGATAGCTTTTTATAATGCGTCACCAGTATTTCAAAATGTGACTAACATTATAATTATAAAATAAATATTATTGTTTAAAAGAAAAACTAAAAGCGTTATCTAAATATTTGTATTATCAATCTACAATTTGGATAAAGATCCAAGTAATTAGTTCGCTAATGTGAGATTAATCTTTTTAGCAACTATCCCACTTTGAGATGATGTTTTATTTCTTTGTTTGTTGCACCATTAATTTCATTGCTTGATAAAAAATAAAGGGGAAATAAATAAGATTTCCTATAGTGACTTCCTAAATTATAGTTTAGACTAGTTATCTTAACGTCCCATTTTAAAGCATCACTAGTTTTATTTCGGGATGAAACACGGGCTTTTGAACTCCAGTCAGATGACGAGGATAATTAATCAGCTGGCACTAACTTTACAAAATTCCACATCAAACCAGTGGCCTCTGATTTACAGAATTGGAATTCCCTTTTACATTTAGTTCTTTTCTACTTCTCTTTATTATTTTCCATGTATATACTAGCTGTTGGGTCCTTCGTGGGTTAATGGGTAAAAGCAGTGAGTAGCAGATGACCATGAGTCTACGAAATATGATCGTGACTTCCATTTTCAGTTTAGATGTTTACCTGAAACTAATAAAAAATGCTGACATAGAGGCATTTTTGCACATCATAGCTCTTACGAGACTGGCTGAGAGACACGACAGATTTTATACAAACACATATATAAGCAAAATTGTATTGAATTTTCCCAGAATAGGTTAAAGTTTTCTCCTTATTTTTAAGCCTAACTCTCCGAAAATGAAGATATCAGGAGTGGTCCAAAAACACAGTTTACAGAGCAAAAGAAAAATGCTTTATTAACAATTGACACAAGTTACTAATGGTATTAAGACTTATATGGCGGTCATTTCATTATACAATCACCAAACCAGTTGAGGCATTTATGAGACGGCTGAGCAATTTGTTTAACACGTCATGGTAATAATCAGGCCCGGGGCTATTGAGCCAGTTATGTGCACTTTTTTGAACATCACCTCCCGAAATGAACCTTGTTTTGGATAGCTGTTTGTTTAATGCCAGGAAAAGGAAATAGCCATTGGGAGCCAAATAGTTGCTGCTTGAGAGGTGGCTCCAGACCTCTCACCTAAACGTTTCCATATTGCGGTTTCCCACTTGCTCTCTCTCCTATTCAAATGAATGACATCATTTCGCAACCTATTGTCTACTCATTGCTTCGTACCATACACTTCAATGATTTGTCTGTGAATGGCAGATGGGGACACATTATTAACCCACAAGTATGGTATCAAATTTGAGCGAGACCAGTGTTTTTGACGTTTTGCTATAACTGTAGATGTTTGATCGAAAACGATCTATCTAAGATGACTACGTTATCTGTCTCCAGTCTGGGTAACAATATTACCATCCACAATTTCTACTTTCCAAAAATTGTTCCTTTTAAATATTTTGGGATAACCTCTAGTACTAAACTTCTCCTTTGTATCACTGACATTTGAAAATATGCTAGACCAGTCGGGATTAATATTTCCAACAGTAACAGGAAAAAAATTTAATTATGCATTTGATTAATTGCATTATAAATATTTCGATTAAAATGCATAACACTCTTATTAATATTACAATGAATTAAAATGTATAAATTATTCTAACAACACTCTTATTAATCTTACATTGAATTAAAATGCAAAACGCAATTGAATTTAAAAGCGACTGTAAATCTAAAAATTCAATTAAAATATACAAATTCTACTTTTTTATTCGTAGAGCTAAAAAGAATTTATAATTAAAAGATTTAATTTGTAATACATTTTGATTAGATGTATTTTTAAAATAAATGCCTCGAGAATTTAGAATGATAAATAATTAGTATAAAAAAAGAGGTAAGAATTTCAAAAGAAAGAAATAAGCCGTGACTCTAATAGCCTAAATTTAAATTCATTACATCGAATCTAGTTTCTTGAGAAAATAATTCCAGAGTACATCTTTTTCATGCATTTTTCGAAGAAGTATATTCTAATTTAAAGCATTTTAAAGTACTTTATATTGCTTAAGGCACAAATGTTATTTTCTTATTCACATATGTCAGTTAAGTAGATAATCCAACATAAATTAAGCAGTATTTTAAATTATTCCGTTATTTGAAAAATAACATAAAATTATTTTAAAAGAAAATATTTCTTTGGTTTTTAATGTTGAATTTTGCTACTGATATTCTTGGAACTAAGAATAAATAACAGAATTAAGGGAAGATATATTTATCCGCCGAATTAATCAAAGTAATACTTCCTTTTTTATAATAAAATTTTTTGGAAATTTTTGATAGTTTTCTTGCAAAATGTAATTATGGTATGAATTTCAAATGTTTTATTTATTTTTAAAAGGCTTGCAAATAGAATTGACTGAAATTTATTCTAAAAATAGTTGCATTAAAATGATTGTATATTCCACTATTCTAATATAACCTGAGTGTTTTTAATAGTGTTTTTATCTTATTGTAAAAATATATCCACTGTTCTATAATAAGAACATTTTATTTCATTGGAGTTTGAAGCTATAATCTTTTTGTTTTAATGGGTATTTAATTGACAAGCTAAGATTCTTTTCTTATTCTTAAGTTGAAACAAATTTAAATAAACGATTTTATACAAATAGAGAAATGCAAATGAAACATATAATTTTGCCATAATATAATTTTGAGATCCGTTAAGAAATATGAAATTTATCTGCGTTTCTTAGCACATCGTGACAGGCTGTCTTTTTGATAGAAAAAAAATATTGCAGAGAAAATCAAAATATCCATAAGTTTATATATAAGTATTTAATTTTCTTCAAGAATGTGAAGTGAATATTATTTTTCAAAGTAATAATATTATTTTTCAATAATATTTCAAATGTAAATATTACTTTTCTGGTTCAAGTGACAGGGATATTATGCCGTCTAATTCCAAATAGAAGAATTTCAGTTTCGAGACATATGTCACTAAATGTATGTCACAAATTTAAGATGCTTTTAAATCAACCGTCTAATTTAAACATTCACCCGGAAAACTTAAATTTAATTTAGTTTAGTTATATTAACGTTCCGTTTTAAAGCTCAACAAAGTTATTTCGGGAAATACCTCGTAATTTCAAACCCTGGTTATATTACGAGAATGACAACTGAGTTGACACCCATTCTCCGAAATTCCACAACCCCAAGAGGACTTTTGGCTCTAGTGGATTTAGTGCTCACCAGACCCGCTTACACGGCGGTTCTTCGATGAAAGCGGGTCTCGAACCTGAAACTCTCTGGCTCCGATGTCGAGACCTTGTCACTAGGTCACTGCAGCCCTCCTGTAAGCTTAAATTACTTTCATCCTAACTTTGACCTTCGACTTCTCCAACCTACCCAAAGGTGCACGAAAAAATCTGAATGATTGGATTGTCATGGCAGCAACACCGGCTAGACTTATGGTTGAAACCTAAGGGCCATCACCGGCCATGAAATAACCCTTCCAGTTGGCCAGTGGAAAATATGTTTTATCCTCGAGAGGAGTACCGCTCATCAGAGTGGCGAGAACCAACCATCATAGTGGAAGTTTCTCATGCTTATTTATGAGGTGCTCTAGTTGGGATAAGTTTGAATGTTGCGAATTTCGAACAGGAAGAAGCAGTTTCAGGCATCACCTACTCCCATCTAACAATTCAAATTAAACCCTTACGGCAGGGATGGGCAAACTACGGCCCGCTGGCCAACTTCGGCCCTCCCGGAAGGTTCTATCCGGCCCGCGGATAGAATTTTAATTTGCCGGTCAGAGGCAAATTCAAAGAAATATTCATATATTATATATCCATCTCCTTTTCTACTATGTTTAAATATTATATTTTTCTTCCTTTTTTCAAAGAGCTGGTAATCTGTTTACATTCTCTATTTTTGTTCTACAAAACATAAATCGAAGGAAATAGCAAACACATGCAGTTTTCAATCGGTAAAGTGTTAAAAGCGGAAGTTATCTGTTAGTTATATCTGTAGATTGGCGCCAACAAGCGTTATCTTTTTCTTGTGGAGCAGACCTATGGGAATTCAATATAGGTGAATTAGACCTCACATGTGGCAGACTGCGCATTTTAAACTCCATCTAGCGGCTTTTTTTTTTTTTGGCGCGAGTTCTAATATTATTGATTGCGTGTTGAAAGATTGTGGACATATAGCGTCATTGTGAATAGTGGTGAAATTATTAAAGTATAGCGTAGCTAGTGCTTGTTTGGATTATTCGTAAAATATTTCAACCCCAAAATGGCTACTAAAAAACATAAAGTTGATTCAGAGTGCCGCGCTTTTAATGATGAATGTACATGGAAATATTTTTTTTCAGTTGTAAAAGATAAACCAGTGTGTCTTATCTGCAATGAAGTTGTAGCAGTCTTCAAAGAATATAACATTTCCCGTCATTTCACATCTAAGCATAAAAATTCCAATTACGAAGCAATGTCCGAATATGAAAAAAAAAATGCAGAAAGTCTTTGTAAAAAATTATCAGGCCGGCAAAATTTTTTAAAGAAGGTAAACACTATTCAAGAAGCAGTTACACATGCAAGTTACATTGTAGTATACAATATTGCTAAAAATAATAAAGCTCTCAGTGATGGGGAGTTCGTTAAACAAAGCATGCTCCAAGTTTGGGGTGTTTTATGTACAGAGAAGAAAAATAATTTTGAGACTGTAAGCTTATCTCGAAAAACGGTGACTTCTAGAATGGAAGCCATCGATAAAAATTTGGCATCACAATTAGAGTCAAAGATTGACCAGTTTAAATTTTGTTCCATAGTTATGGATGAAAGCACTGATATAAATGATACTGCTCAATTAGTATTATTTATAAGATGTGTTGATGAGAACTTTGAAATTATTGAGGAACTGGCGTGCATGCGTTCTTTAAAGGGAACTACAACGGGATATGATATTTTTCGCGAATTTCAGGAAGGGATTTTAACTTTGAAAGTGCCTATAACAAATATATGTAATATTACGACCGATGGAGCACCAAATATGACAGGAAAAAAAATCTGGATTTCTTAGACACTTTAATCAAAATTATCCCGGGAACAATGTTGTTTTTCTACATTGTGTTATACATCAAGATGCTCTGTGTAAATCTGCATTGAATATGAAACCCGTGCTTGATACAGTCGTGAAGCTTGTAAATACTATTCGATCTCTTGGGCTTACTCACAGGCAATTTCGAGATTGTCTTCAGTCAGTGCAATCTGAATACTATGATGTACTATATTACACGGAAGTAAGGTAGCTTTAGTGCAAGATGTGTTTTCGAGTGAGTTTGGCAGCTGAAAGACACTTGAATTAACTGAGTTGCAATCTAACAATCATCTCAAGCAATTGTTTCTAAATCAATGTGGGACGTACGAGGGACGTGTTCGATAGGACTGTGTGGCGAAATTTGTCTTCCTTGGGCTATGACAGCAGAAGACCGACTCGAGTGCCTTCACTGACAGCACGACATCGTCTGCAGCGACTCTCCTGGGCTCGTGAGCATATCGACTGGTCCCTAGACCAGTGGAAAACCGTGTCGTGGTCAGATGAGTCACGATTTCAGTTGTTACGAGCTGATGGTAGAGTTCGAGTGTGGCGCAGACCCCACGAAGCCATGGACCCAAACTGTCAGCAAGGCACTGTTCAAGCTGGTGGTGGCTGCATAATGGTGTGGGCTGTTTTTACATGGCATGGAATTGGTCCTCTGGTGCAACTGAACCGATCATTGACTGAAAATGGTTATGTTCAGCTGCTTGCAGATCACTTGCAGCCATTCATGGACTTCACGTACCTACGCAACGATGGGATTTTTATGGATGACAAGGCGCCATGTCACCTTACCAGAACTGTTCGCGATTGGTTTGAAGAACATTCCGGACAATTCCAGCGCATGATCTGGCCACCTAGATCGCCCTATATGAATCCTATCAATATTCCTGCAGAGGACTTCCAACGACTTGTGGACTCCATGACACGTCGAGTTGTTGCACTTCGCCGGGCAAAAGGAGGACCGACACGATATTAACAGTCATCCCATGACTTTTGTCACTTCAGAGTATATACAAGCGCAGTTCAGCACTTGCTTGGCTCTGCCGCTTTTTGTCTTCTTCTCTGTGGGACTCGTTATCTAAAATCGATTCTGACTACTCTGTCCGAAGCTTGAAACTGTCGTTCTTATATAAACCCAGGGCGCGTGGCTAGAAATGTCTCGACCAATCGTGGCGTATCTGGAAATATCTTGGATCCTAATGGACAAATCGGGAAAATTCTCAAAGCTTCAAGAATCATTAATTTGTCGCTAAAGTCGTATTGTGTCGCCAAGCTTGGGAATAATTTCTTGAGCATCCGCATCATGCAGTACAGAATATTGTAAATCAGTTTTTCAGGTGATGTATGTGTATATATATATATATATATATATATATATATATATATACAGATAGAGAGAGAGATAAGAAATTCAACATCTTTAAATTCAATTACATTCCCTTAAAAATGTGGTAATATTGTCAACTAAAATCTATAAATATCACTTAAATTAAATTTATACGTAAGTTTCCTATTAAAATCACTCGTTTAAGTTTCCTATGAAAATCATTTGGATCAATTTCAGCATTATTAGCAACTAAACTACAAATTACTGAGCAAGAAATTTTCAGTTTGAAATTGTTCAGAATACAGATTATGCAATGAGGAAAGTCAATTGAATAATTAATGGGGATAAAAGAATTAATTATTTAAGTCATCATTTCTTTAAACTATAGGATTTAAATCTGAGGATTAATGCGCATATCTGTCAAACAGTTGTAATAATTGGTTTTAATATGATTTAATAATATAGGCAGAATGTATATAGTCTAGTGAGTACTAATTATTATACAATCACGATAACTATAATAATTTTAGATAATTAAATACAAATATTATATAATATATAGTGTGAATAATACATGCAATTGATAATGGCATTTCAAGTTGATATTTCCGTAAGCTATTATTCTCAGATTAAATCATCAACAGTCCATTTAAAGGTTTAATCTCTAAAGAAAAATTATTAATTAAAATGATGCTTATTGATGTTTAAAAAAACAATCGTTTCTGTATATCGTAAAATGCTGAGCTCTCAACTATTTATTATCATGTAGTAACATGATGTTGCTTTCTCTTGAGGTTTTAGAAGCTATTTGAATTCAAAAAATTGGTGAAACCTCAAAATGCGTAGGCAAAAAATTGACGATTTGTCCGTTCTTTTTTTTTTTGGTGTAGGTTTTAATGTATAGCTTTTCAAATATCTATCCTATACTAATGCAGTTTTATTTTGGAGTCAGCTTTCTCAATATAGCTTTTGAAATAATATCATTTGCTAATGTAATTTTATTTTGGAGTCGGCTTTCACAGTATAGTTTTCTCATTATCTGCGTCTGCTAGTGTGCTTTTATTTTCGAGTCTGCTTTCACTGTATAGCTTTCGAATTACATATCGTCGGTTTTCGTTGTTTCCCCCATTGAAATCACAGTGTTAATGCCTAACTCTTGCAACATTTTTTAAAAATAAACCAAAAGTGTAAAGATATTGTTTGTTTGATTGATTGGTGGTTCAGGGATAATTTCAAAATAAGGGGAGTAGAAAATAATGCTGATGGTTGTAGCATTTGGTGATTTATAACCAACTAAATTTACAACTTGGCTTTCAAATTATGCATTTTCTGAATTCTTCCGAATTGTTTTAATTAATTTAAGTTATTAACCAGTATAAACCGGTTTGAAACAATCACAGGGCTATCAGATTACTTATGTGCCAATATTTAAAAAAACAATGGTGCTTTTTTTTCCATATGGAAATCGGTTGAGTTCCAAAATTTTGTTGGCCAGCTACAAAAATTGAAATGTTAATTAATACAAATAATAACTTTAAAAAATAATAATGTTCTGACATAATAACTTGAAATTTGTAATAGTAGATTTAATTTTTAATTCTTTTTGTTGTTGTTTTCGTCAAACAATAAAAAAAATAATCGGATTGATCTATAATGGTTGGTAGCATTTTTAAAGTAATTCTGTAAGTTGTGGTCACAATTCTAATGTTAATAAGTAATTTAGGTTTATATATCATACATTCAGGACTGGCCAACATTACTAAACGCGAAATATATTAGCTTCACGATATTCACGAATATATAGTGAAATATTCAGTGTTTATTATAAAATAGCGTTTTATTCTATAATATAAATATACATTTCATTCTATAATATAAGCATATAAATATATTTAGTTTCAAGCAACTGGATTTCAAAAAAGAAAGATGACTTAAATTCTATTTCTAAAATATAGATAAATATAGAATTAGATAATATAAAGCAGTTCAATACTATAAACACAGAATAACGTATCACAAAATGGTATATAACTATAAAAACAGAATAGTACTAAAATGTTGAATAGCAAAACCCTAAAACATAAAATAGCTTAGTATTAAAATATAAAACTTATATTTTCAATCAATTATTATTAAATTTTTAACATATCCAAGACTGAAATGGAATGCAATGAAGAAATTATTGTAATTCAAGAAATATTTAAACTAGAAGAAAATACTAATTGACATAACATTTTGAAAACTTTTATCCAAGGATTTTATTATTTATTAAATAACATTATGTCTAAACTCAGACTGCTTCTGAAGTATCTTATTTTCAATTACCAAATATTTCTGAAAAAAAAAAACGTTTTTAAATATCTGCCATCAAAACGGATGTTGTTGTTGTCGTGTCCGTGTTTTTCACGGGAAGGGGGTGCAGTAGCTTCTGAGGGTAAAGACCCCTGAGCACCCAGAAGGCAGAAGTCCGACTTCTAACTCACACACACGGCACAACCCTTTTTATTGTGTGGTCGAATTCATTCATACACTCATTAATCCATCAGCAAGTCGGATTTTAGATCCAAATCAGAGACCGACTCATCCCTGATTCAGTACCCCCAGAGGTATCGTTTTGTTATGGGAACTTGGAGGACTTTGCAGTCTCGACATATTTAAAGCGCCCCAACTGCCATTAGCCAACACGGCGGTCTTTGGCCAAGACGAGGACAGAACCCGCATTCTTTCGGTTACGAGACTGACGCTCTACCAACCAGGCTACCGCGGTCTCATCAAAACGGATGTTTGAATAAACTCGTGTTTTTTTGTTTTTTTTTCGAATAGAGTGATAATGTGCAAATTCAATTCGAAAAAGCCAACAAATGTGTCCTTTTTCTTCAATTTATTAATCTAAAACAGATTACTGTTATTATCAAATGTACTGTTCTTGCTGGACTTCCGAGTATAACCAAGTATTTCATTTGAATAAACTCTAGATGCAATCGAAAACTATGGCACATTTTTACTAAAGGTTTACATTTTGGAACTAATGATTAAGTATTCATTTTTAATCTAATTCACAAATGATTTGAATAATACATAAAGAGAACATAATATTAGCATTAGACATAACATAATGCACATAAAATAGAAAGTTCCGTTTCTACACATTTAATGCATCAAACACATTCATATGCCAAATATACCGGAGAAATTGAGTTGTGAAACCAGGAGCTCGGCTGCCAGAGATGTGGTATAATAAAATGAGGGACGTCTTCCATAAATCAATTCATATGTTTTTCTCATTTGCCTTGTTCATAGTGTGTTCAAAAATAAAGAAAGTCAATTCTAATAAGCTATAAGTTTTGCTTAAAGCTTATTAGAATACTATAAAGAACCTAATAATTCATGTTGTTGACCTAATTTGATGACTAAATACAAAAGAGTACATGTATTCTGGAAAGACGGCACGCTAGAATTTCAAGTTAATAAGGAATAAAGGAAAGAGCCGTTTCCATATTTTCCGTTTTAAAACATAGGAAATATTATACCTAAAGTAACTATTACCGAGAAAATACCTACTTTAGGTCAGAAATATAATTTTTCGAAGGATCAAAATTCTACACTAATGCTACACTATATAATAATAAATACTCTATTTCAAATGAGTGGGAGGATGTTCCTTTCTACACAAGGTATTTCTGAAGAAGGAGACACATTTAAATGACACATATTCGGTGAAACTCAATTCCTAAACCAGAAACATCGGCTGCCAGTATAATAAAGCCAGTGAAAATAGGTAAGAGTAAAAAAAATGTTTTTGTTGACTTAATGAATAAAAATATTCAAATGTTGCAGATCTTCTTATATAAATTAAATACAGATTTTTCTAATTTTTAATACATTTTTGTATTCCCAAAAATAAAATTAATTAATTTTAATCAGCTATAACTTTTATTAAAGAAATAATTTTTTAATACATTCGCTAAGATTTACGAGCTTTCTCGAAAAAAGTTGCTGTAAAATTAAGGTTTACAAATTTCTCTGACAGTGAATGGATTGAACATTTAATGTGACTTTAAATCATGAAGATAACAAATATAGTTAATGATATTCAAATAATTTATTAATATAACTCAGCCATTATGCACTTTAAGGCCTGCGTACCCCTATATACCTGTTTTAGCAAGTGTTGCTTTGAAATTGCATCAGTCTAAGCTTGGTTATATGGGTTTCAAAAAGGATTTAAGTTGAGAAGAGTTTCAACACTTTTCTGGCATCATTTTTGCAGAAAATCCCCTTTGGGGCTTGCATATTAAAATCAAGCCATTTCAAGAACTTTTCACATAAAAAAGATAGTTCAGAATCGTATAATTTCACACTTAGTTATATGTATCCTCAAAATATATCCTGTCGAAAAAGAAAATATCCCTTTCTAGTATTTGTATCGAAAATAAAATACTCAGATAATATACTGTCACCATAAATGCACGCATATATATGTGCGAGTGGGAATTTCATCCTGAAGTAGCAATAACCTAAAACATATTCTCATCTTTTCCTATTCCCATTTTTGATCCTTTTTCCATTTCATTTCGTAAGCATCAACTTTGCATTACTGCATATCCCTAAGGCTTAGCTCGCTATTGATGTGTTTGGTTTCCCCTATATAGTTTTATTTATATTTTTGCATTGAATATATATAAATCGCACCGATTCGTTGCAATTGTGTTCATTTCTAGGAAAACTTTTTGAATATGCTTTGGCATTTTGAATATGCAAGCATAAATGTGGACATTTTATTGTGTTTTCAACTTTACAAATAATACGAATTTTCGATATGAATACGGAAAATATTGCTGTGCATATTGATTCTGTAATATGTAGAGAGGGAATTACAATCGCTTTCTTAAGCTAATACTTTATTTTGATATGTCATGTTGTTCTAAGCTGTCAATATTGTTAACATTAAAAATCATTTTTAATTTTTTCCTTATAATTTTTTTATAAAAATATTATTTAATTTACTTAATTAATTATTAAATTTTAAAAAGGAAAAATATAACAAAATAAAGAGCTTCAAAAAATTAATAGTTAAAATATTATCCAATTATTCAAGATACTTACCATCAATAAACACATCTTATACTAGATGTGTTTATTAATAGTAATCATATAACAGTTGAGCGTTCCTTTTTTTTTCATTTTTAATAGAAACTTAAAACCGTCTCTTTTAATCTTTAGCAGCTTTAAATAAATTAAAGGATTATGCTCTCTAATAATCTTAATATGCTTGACATATGGTATTATATTTACGAGAAATGAAACAAAAAATGATTAAAATATTTTTATAATTCCCGAATTTCCATGAATATAATTTCAATGGATGGTATTTTCAAATTTAAAAATAATTCTTATGATTCAGTTTTCATTATATGCATGTATTAAAATGCATGCATATATATACATATATATGTGTGTGTGTGTGTGTGTGTGTGTGTGTGTGTGTGTGTGTGTGTGT
>JAPMOQ010056164.1:93579-144684 GCA_026543055.1 Argiope trifasciata
TGTGTGTGTGTGTGTGTGTGTGTGTGTGTGTGTGTGTGTGTGTGTGTGTGTGTGTGTGTGTGTATTCTAAGTTTTATCAGCTATGAATTGGCCGTAAGTTTAGATTGCTCTGAAAATATTACTGCATATATTTTAATTTATTTATTTAAGCAAATTACTATACATTCTATGTACACTTAAAATATATTCAAAAATGAGCTATATTCAAAACAGGATAAATGATACAGAAAAGTTGATTAAACAATTATTTTTAATATTTCATATTAAATATTTGGCAAAAAATAAAGGTTAATTGCGTTTATTTTAGACATATTTTGGCACTAAAAGTATGCGGCAGTCTATTCGGTTTTCTCAATAACACCCTTTGCCTTACCACGAAAATCTATTGAATCTCTTGATGGCACCTTTCATTTTGTAATATGTGGCTGAAAAGCATCAAACTGATTTCGTTATGCAAGTCAGGCGTCTGCTAACATCTTCACAGGACTTTGAGTATATGCGTAAGTGCCTGAACGCGGAACCTACAGCACAGTCTAGCAAAAATATTATGCTCCATTCAGAATCTCCTGCCAGATTATAGAATCATTGGTTCAAACTAGAGTGTCCATCGAAGATAACTCAGTGGTTCCAACATCAGCATCTAGTGAAGACAGCTCAACGTTTCCAACCTCAGAGGCCAGTGTAGATAATATGCATATTCCCAACTTAGTATTCAATGTCGATAACTACACAGTTCCAACTTCATTTTCCAATATCAACAGTTCAGTTTTCAAAACATCGGTTTTCAATGCAGATAGTTCAGCGTTTTCAGTCTCAGCGTCTAGTGATGATCAAATTATCTTATACAAATACTCTAACCACAAACAACAACTAGAAAGGCTATTGATTATTTACCATCAATAACAGTTTGTTCGGTTTACCTGCCGGATTGTCGGTTCTTTGGCTCCAACCTCAGTGTCCATCGAAGATAATTCAGTGGTTCCAGCCTCAGCATCCTGTGAAAATAGTTTCCAACAACAGCGTCCAGAGAAGATAATTCAGATAATCCAGCCTCATTATTCAGTGTAAATAACTCAACAGTTCCAACTTCAGTGTCCTATATCGACAGTTTAACTGTAAAAGCTTTCGTGTTCAATGCATATAGTTCAAAATTTTTAGTCTCAGCGTCTAATGTTGATCAAATTACCTCAACCAAATCCTCAAACTACTATCAACTACCAGATGCTCTACAGATGTTTCCTTTTCATTAATTTGCAGGATTTTTACAAAATCTGAAGTCTACATAATTCTGTAACTTTTTTAATGTAACTTTCGTCATAACGTTATACCAATATTTAGTGGTCTGGTTTATTCATCAACAACTACTAACTGTTTAAAATTGAAAGATAATGGACACATTTTCATCATATTTTACCAAATTAACTCGAATATTGCCGAACTATTAAGCACAGTTGTAATTGTTCAATATTTTGTTTTTTAATATACAAATTATTGTATTTTGTTATTGAACATTTCTGAATCCATTTATTTTAATTAAGAAACCTTTTGTTCAATATATTCGAAGTAATTAGCCATGCAGAATTTTTCAAAAATCAACTATAAAACTCCACACAGACAAAGCAAAAATATTAAATAAAAAAGAGTCAAATACGAATCGGAAAATAAAGTACAAAGCTTGAGACATATTGGTAAATCGTTTATCAACCAGATTACAAGAATAAGGCGGACCATTTCATTGACGAATCAACGCGTTTTATCGCATCGCCGACTACATTTCTTATGTTGCTACGACTTGTAAAGCGATGTAAACACGTTCTTTCTTCTGAAACGTTGCAGAAGAGTCATTAATCGGTTTGCAGGCATAAACAATTTTGTTTATACTTTTTACAATGAATCAAGACTGTACGTTTCCATTAATTTTAACTTTTAGAAGGTAATTTGGCACGGAACACGCCAGCTGAGTGAAAATGAAAGTTATTGGCTTATGTATTTCGCTTGCCGTTGAGCTTATGTTTAATTGATAATCATTAAGATCTGGAACATAATAAATTATTTTACTGAATATTGCAATCTTATAAAAATATTTAATAACGCTGTGAAAGACATGTTTCTTTTTAAAATATCTTGAATTTATTTTAGAAAAAAAATTGATCAAAATGAACTTATCTTTGCTATAAAACTATTGAAAAGTTATAAACTATTTCTTTTTAAATCAGCTAGCCTGAAAAAAGACATCAAGGTTAATGCCAAAACTGCCAAATTAATAACCAAGATTAATGCCAAGAATTATTTAATTAAATATCAAAATTATTTACAAAATTTATTGCTAAAGAACATAAAGCAAAGATATTCTCATTTAGAAGTTTATCAACCAAAACTGCAATTTTTTCCAAAATTGTACAGATAACATAATCATAACATAAATCATAATTCTTCATTTAAGAAGTGGACAATATTCTTATCCATTATTTGACTTCTATGAGAAGTAAAATGAAGCTTTTTCTTGTTCGCATTATGGAACATTAAATCAACAAGAAAAAATTTTTCAAACGATTTGTTTCATTTTTTTTTCTGGAAATCCAGATCATTATAAACACTTTTATCCCGAATTTGAACAAAAGTATAAAATCAAACGCCATGAAAGACATGCTTGCGTCTTAATTCATAATGTTTTTTCTTAAAATTATCCAAAATTTAGATTTAAAAAAAATATTTCAATATATAAATAAGGAATTTCTTTTTTCAAATATAAAAATAAAAATTTCAAAGAATGAACATAGAAACAAAATACGTGTAGCTTTATAAAACAAATTTTTGAGAAATGATGAATGTTGAATTTAAAAAAAAATACACCCAAAATACACATACGTCAATTAAAGAAATATTCAACTAAAAATTCTAGAAAGATTGTGGTTTTATAAATGACAGAGAATTAAGCTTCAATGTACCCAAAATACAGGGATCTAATTCAGATGCACTGACATTATGGCAATTAGTTAAAATGAATTTAAATATTCATTTTTCACTTTCTTTTTTACAAGAACTTCTTTGTTACTTGTTATTTGAGAAAATAACACCTTGTAGCAATTTAGATGTTTAGTTAATGAACTTGATTAGATGACTGCTTCATTGGCAGTTCAAACGTGAATTTTTATTAGGAAATAATCCCTAAAATTTCTCTGAAAATCTTTTCTATAAAAACAATAAACATATTTTAGATTTCAAATATTTAAATTTCAATAATTTTTAATGTAAATAATAATATCTTTGAAATTATTGTTTTAAGTTTTTAAACATAATAAATATATAAGATCATTAAAATAGTTCATAGTATTTATTACAAAAATATTATGTAATATTGGTGAACTTTCTTTATATCAGGATAGCATTTTAGATAATTCTCAATTAATTTATTCGTTTCGAATTTGGAACAATAAATTAACTTAAGAACTAAAGCCTCTAGCATAACAAATGGCAGCAATAAATCCAACGCTTTTAGAATCCTAAATGCCATTGAAATAGTAAAACATTGCAAGCCTTATTCCATTTTAAAAATAACTCGCAAACAGATATTTACTTAACAGGAAGAAGAACGTTTCATTATTTCTAGTATAACTTAAAACTTAAGTTTATGGGCCTTTGCCAAATGTCAGCGGAAGTCCTCTAATACGACAACTTCAGATATAGCGGGAAACTCCGGGCATTGTTCCATAAAATGGACCTTAACCCCCAAAATGATGAATGTCCAACCTCAGTTAAATTGTATTTTTATCATTACTTTACTCTTCAAAACAAATGCGTTCTGAAAAATGGAAATTCTTTCTAATGCATGGTTTGTTGGATTTGCTCGAAAAAATTACTATTTAAGAAAAATTGTATTGGTTGAATTATCTGTTAATGAATATCACTCAAATCGTTGTCTGAAAAGTTTTAGATTAGAAAGATGCTTTAAGCTTCGTAAAGAATTTCAATTGGTGGTACTTGAGACAATCAAGATACTGATAAAAATTTAAATAAATGTAATTTTTCTAAAATTTCTTATTCCTAATAGTAATATTTATTAAAATTCTCTTAAATGAACTTTTTGAACGAAACTCATTTTCCAAAACTGAAAGTGGCGAACTTATGTGATTATGAATATTGGAATTGTAGATCCTTTTAACTGCTAATTTCAGGAAAAATTAGCAGCCAACAACGCTTTGAAGAAATAATAAGTGATGTCAATTGGTAGGATAGTTAGGGAATAAAGTAGGATAGTTTTCGCCAAAGAAGGTTATTTTGCAATTCCTACTATTAGTTCACACTCTCCTTAAATATATTTATATAAATTATTCAAATTTTCAATCGTTAATTTCATCTACTCAAGTTGAAATGCAGTTTTTTTAACTTTTAGTTGATGATACTTGGTGATAATACATATTTTTAAATATAAATTCATTATTTTAGCTTAATTAATTTTTGATTCTTTAAATATAATTGTAGCAATTTGTTATGATAATTGAAATCAATGGGCTCAATCTGTAAAATGCAAGAATTTCCCTATCTTTCAAGTGACTTTGAAGAATGCTAGACTCAATTCTTGCGTATATCAACCATTTTTTGATACTTTATAACTTTTTTTGATAATTATTTAACAAAAATTAATAAAATAAAAAAATCTTAAGTAACCTAAGCAGGAATTGAATTTTAAAAAAACACTGATGGAAAAAAAATCCCAATACCAAGAAAAAATTATTGTACAGTAATGAAATTTTAGGAATACATTTGTCTAGGTAACATATTTAATTGATTAAAGTTTCAAGATCACAGGTAGAGCCATTGGCGAGAAGAGCCATTTCAAATGTGAAATGTTGGTACATTAGTAACCGGTGTAACCGCCAGAATTTTGAATGCAAGCATGCAAATGCGCATGCATTGTGTCGTACAGGTGTCGGATATCAGTTTGTGGGATGGAGTTCCATGCCTGTTGCACTTGGGGGGTCAATGTAGGGACGGTTAATGCTGGCTGTGGATGACGCTGGAGTTGTCTTCCAATGATGTCCCATACGTGCTCGATTGGAGTAAGATCTGGGGATCTAGAAGGCCAAGACAACATGTCGACACTCTGTAGAGCATGTTAGATTACAACAACGGTATGAGGGCGAGCGTTATCCTGTTGGAAATCACTACATTGAATGCTGTTCATGAATGGCTCGGAGCTGTCTTTGAAGTAACCGATTTGTAACAGTTCGTTGTGTCACTGTGGTGCCATCTGCGGCTCGAATTTCAGCTGCAGACGCAGTACGATTAGCCACAACCATACGCCGAATACGACGGTCTTCCCTCTCAGTAGTAACACGTGGCCGCCCGGAACCTGGTCTTCTTGAGGCAGTACCTTCCCTTGACCACTGCCGCCAATACTCATGCACAGTGGATACATTTCTGCCAAGTCTTTCAGCAATATCGAGGAAAGAAAACCCACCTTCTCGTAGCTATACAACACGACCTCGTTCAAACTCAGTGAGCTGTTGATAATGGCTTCTTCGTCTTCTCAGAGTCATCCTTGACTAACATTAACCCACTACGTCAAATCTCAACTGTAAATAACGATCACGAACCTTACAGCGCTTATTTAAAGCAAACCTCATTTGCATGTTCATAGTGTCGCTACTAGCGCCACACTTATTCGCGTTGCTCGAAATTTTAATCGGCATCATCTTTCAGATGTATAAACACGCCTACCAAATTTCGTTTATCTATCACAGCTCCTTCCTAGTGTTCGGATTTTTTTTTCCATCAGTGTATATTACTTGTTTGGTTTGAAATTCTACTATTTGCTTAATATAGCAATATTTCACTACATAAAAAATACTAAATTTCGATATATAGTACCATTGGAGGGAAACTGTAACATAAATATAATTCCAACCTACAGGACAACAATGAAAGAAATCTGAATAAGCGGGCTCCACTACAGCATTGATGGAGTTAAGGTTAATGACTCTAACAGCAATGATACAACCGTTCCCGTAGGAGACACGGCTCTTCATCATTAAGGAATAGCTTACCTCACACTATTTATACCCCTGAAAGATAAGGAGTGCGATTTCGGAAAATGATCTTCTCTATACATGGTGTGCTCCAAGACTGGGGGATACTGGTCCAATATATACAAATTTAGACTTCTTAAAGTTTTTAATGCACATTTATTGTTCTGAATTATTACTTTTTTTCATCATTTATAGCACTCCTGGAATTTTAAATACATGCACATCCTTGAGAAATTGCTATCGGAGTGGGTACGCTAAAAGCTTTGGTTCTATAAATCTATGCTCATCAGAATAAATTAGATGATTAATTATATTAAAATTAGATTAAAATATTTGTTTATTTTAATACACGGTGAATATATCCTTCTAGGCAAAACCATTTATAAATTATGAAAAAAATTATGCGAAATCATTTTTAAATAATTAGCATAGAACGCGCTTAGCTTTGAATGAAACTGGATTATAGTATTTGGAAAAATAATTCGCTCATTTTGAATATTATAATATAAATTGCGACATAGAACTTTACTTGTACGCGGGTTTTCATATAGTTTTCTCATTGCTCGTTTTGAATTGTTTAAAAATATACAATGATAATCTGAATAATCTACGAGATTCTCACAGATGAAATTCTAAAGAGAGACGAATATCTGTGAGGTGATAGTTATACTACACAATATCACTCTAGCTCAGAGGTTCCCAACCTTTTGGGAACTGGACCCCTCTTTTCTAATAAATCTTTCAAAATCGCCTCCCCCTCACTCCAGATAAAGAATAGTGTACATAATGCATGGTGAAAATTAGAATTAAAAAAAATCTAATAGATTGAATATTTTTGGAATTTGGACTCTACTGAATATATATTTGGACTCTACTGAATTTTTTGTTTATTAAAAAAAAGAGGAATCAGAATTTTAGCTTACCTGTCATAAGGACAGGCAGAGATTTTGATGATACGAATTAATTCATAATAAACCAATCAAAACGCATATTTAATTATATTAAAAATTATTTTTATTAAAATTTAAAGATATTGAATTTCTAAATTAATGAAAAGGCTGAACTTGATGCGTTTTAAGGAGCTTGTTAATACCAGGTTCGATTTCACTTAAAAACAATCGTGAGTCGCCGCGTTTAGTAATGTGGAGCCGATTTCTCTTTTCCGTTACCAATGTTGCCTCAGCACTAAATCCACGTTCTGCGAAATATGAAGAAGGGGATGCTATCAGAAGTCGTTGAAAAATCGACCATAACCCTGAATGTAGTTGCTAAATAGACTTCTGCATCCAAAATTCCTTGTTGCCATTCTTGAATTTAATTTTGAGATCCTCATTTATCGTCAGTTTTATTAGGCCTTCTAACTCAGGTGATTCTGCTGTGTTGACAGAGGAAAAAAGATCTAAAACCCAGTTTGGTATGTCCCGGTTTAAAATGTCCTGAAATCATTCCTTGAAGTTATTGTAGACTATATTTGGTTAATCTTCTAACACTTCTTCGTGCCATATCAACACCCCCTAATTTTCTCTGGGTCTTTTACAGCCCCCCTGAAAGCTTCAAACGCCCACAAGGGAGCGCTATCGCCCACTTTGGGAACCTATGCTCTACCTCATTCTCCTTTGAAAAGAACTCTTATACAGGTGGAATAAGCCTAAAACCGTTTTTCAATTCCTGTTATAAGTTCGTACTCTCCCTAGTTATATCTTGTCTAAATTTTCAATCGTTAATAAAACACTTTTTATTTATCGACTCAATCTCTAATACATTTTTAAAAACTTGTAATTGATGACACTTAGTATTAATACAGTTATTTTACAAATATGAATTAAAATTTTCAAGTAATTTTTATTTGATTACCAAAGTCATCACATAGTCACCACGTTTTTAGCCAAGCTCTGCAATTTTTCTCTGTTGGCCTAAGTAGGAATTTAATTTAATTTTTTTATATATATTACTTGTTTTTTAATCCATTTAAGACGAAAATTTAAAGATCCATCAACTAGAAATGTTATTCAATAAAATAAAATCGTTTTCAGAATGCAGTATTTATTATTAGTTTTAATTAAGTGGAAAAATACCGAATTTTAGCCAGGATTTTCTTCAACTTATTAGAATCCTATTTATTCAAAAAGTATGTTAGTTTCAAACTTAAGTCATCAGTATATTGTTTCCTTAAATTTGATTATCAGCCTTGTTTATGTTATTAAAAACCTATAATACATTCCTAAGAGTCACTTCTTATTCTGAGAATAGAGTTAATTTTCTATCTCTGAATAGAGAATCTATGTATAACCTTAATAGTAGCTGAATGAATCCGAAGTCTATGCTTGTAACTTTACGAGTACTGCTTCTTTTTTCTTAATTAATGATTGGCTGTCTGCTTTCCGAAAGTGCTGTATTTTATATACGCCTCACTGATTCATTTTGTTACTTGTGTATCAGTTTTTTCTTCTAATAAAGGATCGTTTCTTATTACCTAGTCTGCAAGATTTCTTTCACCACACACTCACCGAAGGATTTTCGTACCGATATTTTATTTTTTAACCCCTTAACTGGTTTGCCCTTACGGTGTACGGGGTACTAACAGTTAGCCACATCTGGTTTGCCCGTACGGCGTACGGGCATCGATATTTTCTTCGTTCTTATTTTGATTTGCCCGTATTTTTAATTGATTGAAAGAGAGTCTTTAATATTAATATATTTCAACAGATGGCACAGCTTGTCCGTGTCATTGAAAGTACTTCCTGTTTATTTTTCTTTATTACTGTACTGGAAGTCTGAAATGTTAGGCGGTAAAATCTGAAATCTTGACAATCTTGTTATACGGTTTTCTGGTTGTGTATTCAAAGCGTGTTAGCTATGGATAATGAAATCGACGATAATACTTTATTATTAGATGTTTCTGATGGTTTTGATTCGGATTCAGAATTGTCTTGTAATGATCTGGATTATTCTTCAGATGACTCGTGTACTCGTGTAGCAAAAAGCAAACATTTAGGGGCATTAGTGTTCCAAACTTAAGAAATAAAAATATCTTTAAATTCATTATTTATGAAAATTTTTAAAAATTCTTTCACTTTTCCTTTATATTAAGTTTGGAGTTCAATTATATGCAACAAAAAAATACTTTTTTATGAACATTTTTGGCAAAAAATTGATCAGTTAAGGGGTTAACTTAAAAATAACTTCGAATTTAATGAACGTATGCCTTATCTTTAAACAATAAGCAAAATCAGAGAAAATAGTGTTCAAATTCATTAAATGATACTTAAATGTAGATAATTTTTTATAATTTCAGTATTTAAAAAAAAACAGGCTTGCTTTCTATGTGCAGTAAAAGTTTTATATTAAATATATATGGTATTTTTAATTAAATTTATTTTAATTTCATAAGCTTTGCACTTTTATTAGTATATTTTATTGTCAGAAGAATAAAAACAGAATGTGCATACTATAATATTTTTATCTATTTTTATTTCGCTTTTAGTATGAAATCAAAATTTTAAAGTAAATGGAAAATTCAAATAGCTAAGTTGTTCCCTTGGTCCTAGTTAGCGCAGCTGTAAAAGCAAGGAAAGCTAATTTCGGCTTATATCACTGGCACATAAATGTTAGCGGGGTTATAAAGTGCCATAATTGATAACATTACATCTAAAAAATTTTGTATTAATTTTTAAAGCAAGGAGCAGCATATAATTAAAATTATATTCATTTTACACAATGTCAAAATCGCCAATTTTATCATACCTTAAAGAATTGAAATATTTTTTTTCTTTGTTTTTACTCCAAATTTTTATTCGATTTTTTAAAACTAGCTAAATAAATTAACCCCCTTCTCTCTAAATTGTGGTTTTGAGAGCACAAAATTTAAATATACATGCAAACAAATGTATCTTAATGAATTAATAGTTTCTGGAAATAAATAATTTTTTCATTTAAATATCCACATTTGGAAATATAAAATTCAAAAGTCTTAAAAGAAAACCCCTCTTTTATTCAGTTTGCTTATTTAACACTAAGTATATCTGGTGGCTAAAAATGTAAATAGTTACTGCCTTAATCTTGCGGTGGTATCTCGATAAGATAGTAATAGCCATTAAGCATTGGTTATCACTTTTGTCTAGCTGATATGTTACGGGACTACAAATCATAAAGTCGCGAGTTCGATCCTTGAAGATATTCAATCTCCACATTGGCGCGACAGCACAATACCATTCACCACATTGGTGACCAAGGGCAATGAAAACGCTCTTCGCTCGCCAAAACGCTTGGCGCTACTGAAACACTCTTTTCACTCGCTATAACGCTTGAGGCTACAGAATTCGATCCTTGGCGGAATTCAATCTCCCTATTGGCGTGACACGACAAATACAATCCGCCAAAATCTTTCATCACTACTATTAGATACTTCAACTCCGTTAGAGTAAGAAGGGAAGTCAGAAGTAGCCGTAGAAACCATTTATTTCCTCACATTTATCAAAGCTGTTCAACAAAATTGAATTAAACATTTCCTTTATATATTGCGCCATTCTGAATATCGGGAACAGTATTAGGGCAATAGTGTATAATATATTGCACGATATTTTAGCGTATTTACTCTAATAGGTCAATAGAAGAATTTATGGCACAATGTAATTTTAAAAAGCCATAAAAGTGTTTAGGATTCATCATATTTGACTTCTGTGCTGGTTTGTATGTGTATGTCTGTGAAACCTTCGAATAATCTTTTAAAATATTCCAACTCTAAAAGCTATAAGGAGTATTCTGTTCGAACCCTTTTGAATACTCTATAATAAAGATGTTATGACCTTCTACACGTATAAAGTTCTTATCTTTGGACAAAGCTGAAAACATCACAAGCATTTAAATTTTTATGTTTTGGATTTCGCAAATAAGATTTGGATGATTTTTAATATTTTAAAGAAAACTGGTACTTTCGTATTAATTACATGAAATTAGTGTGTAATGGATATAATATACAATCTTTGATTTGATTCTAGCATTTTTATTGTATCTAGCTTGCAACTTGACGATTAATCGTTGACACACTGTTAATGCACAAGAATCAAAAATAAAATAATAATTTCTAAATACTTTTGGGGGTTTTTTAACTAAAAAAACCTATTTTAAGATAGAACTAAAATTGTATTCACAAGATTATATACAGAATTTCTAGCATTTCAAACATTATGCTTTTTTATCATCGCTAAAAGAAGTTAGTGCAATTCAAGACTGATATATGCCCAATTATTTTCCCATCAAAAATATTATTTGATATGAATCTCTAATTTCTATGCTAAAATTATGAGCCAAATTGCATTTATATTGTTGCCAGATTTTGAAGAAACGCATTCGAATTCATGTAGAAATAAAGACAGACTGTCGGTTAACATCTAAACATACATTGCCTCCATTTTAGATGCCAAACCTATGAACTAATTTTTAGCTAGTTATTTACATTTTGTAATTACAGTGTCTACTCGTTCTCAGACAACTGATCATATTGACTTTATCAGAACGTATTTCGCTCAAAATTTGACTGACCAATCTGGTCAACTAATCTAATAACCTGGTGCAAATATTATCATTCGCCTCCCATAAGCAGTTTTTGAAGTATCATGTTTGACAAGCATAATTAACATCCATACAGATTTGATTTCCATTTTAGATACAAAAGTTATTAACTAAATTTTATTCAGCTATTTCTTTACATTTTGTAAGTATGCGTTGACATATATTTATACAGCTGAGCAGATTGACTTTCTCAGAATGGTTTTCGTTCAAAATTTGATAGATAAAACTGGCCTATAAATTTAAAAGACTAATCTACCAAACTGGTCTATAAATTTAAAAGACAAATCTACCAAACTGGTGTACTGATCACATTCAATTGACATTCTACTTGCACAAACGGATTTTCAGCAATCATATTAGACAGACATAAATCTAAAAATGTGCTTATCAAATTTAGGGAGGTTAAAAACTTGAAAATTCTTTAAAATCTCGCGATTATTTTTCTTTACCATTGCATTATTATTAATGTGTAAGCTTTGCAAAAAAAGAAAATACGAAGATCATAGTGATCAACGGATATTTGACCAAAGTTCATTTTTGATATACCTTCTTAACAATACGTCATTTCACTGGGACAATGTGGATGAGACATTTTTTGAAACATATTTTTCCAACTAAGGAAACTTGGAAATTCGTTAAATTTACTCTTCCAATTTTTTGATTATTATAATGCTATAAATGGGTATGAAAATTAGTAAACTAATTGTGCATTTCTGGCGTATATCAATAACAATGTGTCAAGTTTGCTTTTTACTAGAACAAAAGTGATAGGATGTATCAGTATCAAGCAATACCGTCAACTCTAACATGCCAAATTTTTCATTAAAACTATTTACAGATTTCCATTACCATTTCAGCCGAACAATTTGACTAACTTTGGCAAAAACTCACACAAGAGAGCGCTCTGTTATTCGATTAGGTCGTCATAATTTCTTTATTAAAAGCTTACATCAGTAAATTTTTCTTACGTTTATTAAATTATTGTCAAATTAAAGGAGGTGTCTAGGAAATTATTTCCTAGGCACCGAAATCCCTTTACCCAATCCTATTTGTGGTAGGGATCAATAAGTTGCAAATCCCAGTCTCATCCAATGCATTGCTCAGGTTTAATTTTCTCAGTGTCATCAGAAGACAAGGATTATAATTGATAACCTAAACCGTAACTGTGAAACTCTTAGGACCTTCGCTCCCTTTAAATGCGGTTCTATGTATTCAAACCCGTAAGACTCTTAACAGCATCCAATAGTTTTATATGAGTATGCGTTACTACTAATGGGTGTTGGCAGCAAAAATGCGTCATACAATATAAATATTTATTATTAATAAAATATATTATTTATCTAACACTTTTACATGGAAATCAATTACGGGTTTGAGAAGTAACATAATTAAAGTATATTAAGTATTAGTATTATATATAGCGTTGGATAATTGTTTATATAGACAGAGAAAAACTGTGCCTTAAATAGCAATAAAAAATGGTATCGTGCCATGATTTCTTAGGTTTCTATTTGCCATTAATTTAAAAAAAATGAGAGTCTTTAAATATTATTTGGTATAAGAAAAGGTATTTTAAATCGGCATTTAATAGGTTGTTAATAAATAGGTTGTTATTATGTTTTATTTATAGAAAGTATAGAACTAACATATCTTTATTTTTCAGTAAATGCAGACATTTTGGGAAAAATTAAATATTCGAATTGTTCACTTATCATGTGTAATTCAATAATCTATATGTTAAAAAATTGCTAATTGCAAAAATAGCCATCTAATTACTAGGTTCCTCTTTCATATGGAAATAATATATAAAAAAATTCTAGATATTTCAAGAGTAAGCAATTAAAAAATAAAACTTCGAAAATATAATCCTAAAGGTATTTGAATATTTACTTTTCAAATATAATACATGTTTACAAACGTTTTTTATACTGATGGGAAATTCACAAATTAAAGGTAATCAATTACTTCACAAGTATAATCGAATATATATTATTGAAACTGGATCGTTCTATGTGAAAAATCTCGAAATATGAGCTGTTAATAAAATACGTTTTTTTATTCCAGATAAATATTATATTTTATTCAAAATTTATTACATAGAAATCATAAAAATAAAACACTTGCTTTCAATGTGAATCAGAAAACATTTTTTTTTCCTTTAAAATTTTTTTAAAGCAAATTTAATATGTGCTGTAATGCGATGATTTTCAAGCATATATAAACGTAGAGGTGCTCAGAAAATGTTTCCAGGATATAATCAATTTCATCATTATGATATTAAAGTACAATTCAAAAGTTCAACGATTTTATATTCACACATATAAATTTGAAATTAAAATCATAAAAAAGAAACGAAGCGACGAAGATTCTATAACTAGTAAAGTTCTGAAAAATAGTAAAACATTTTTTTTTCAACAAAATGCAATTTAAGACACATTTTTGACCTAAATTAATTATAAAACTATTTCAAGGAATATAAATATTTATAATAATTTTAGTTTAAAACATTATTATTAATGGAATTTAATTTTACGAATAAATGTTTAGAAAAAAGACATTCTTGAGAAAAATGCAAAAAAAAAAAATACCCTTCAAATGATTTCCTGTTAAGCAGTTTTTTAAAAATATAACTTCATAAATTGTTTAATCAAATTTCTATAACTCTTGAAATGACATCACTTTTATTAAATTTACTTATTTATTTTTGGAGCTTTAGAAATGTTTCCAATAAAATGTTATACTTTGGAAAATTTAATGAATTCTACTGCTCAGTTTCGAAGTGTGCAAAATTACGATTAAGTGAAACAAATTATATTATGCAGATCTAAATTTTGTGGAATCTAATCCTTGGTGTTTTTTGTGTGACTAAACAATAAAAAAACAATTGTTTCAAACATATAATGCTTTTGGATAAATTTTAGTATAAATCAATATCAAACATAAAATAGTAGATATACTGAAATCGCTAAATTTATCTGGAAAAAAAATTTCCCAATGCTGAGTATACAAACGGATAATTTTAGGATCCTTGATAGGTATACATATATGTCTGAAATGTTTCCTTTTTATGGAACTGAATTTGAAAAATTCTTTTTTTATATTTAGAACCATTCCAGTTACCTTCTCTCACTTCTTTTGGAATATAGAAACTAAATTTCATCAAAAATTAAATGCATTGGCTTTGTAAAATTTAATTAATCATGCATATTTATTTCCTTTATATATATATTCTCGTTATCAAATGGTTCTTGTGAATAAGCTTTAGAAATTATAAAACGCAGATCAGAATTATCTGGAATTTTTTTTTTTCATTTTAAGTTTATCGGTTATTGTGAGACTACAGCAGTCAGTGCTATTATAATTTATTATAATAATCTCGGAACTCTAACTGGACTGTCTCAGAAAAAAAGTCGGAAAGATTATTTTATATCGAATAAAAATTATCAATATCGGTCACGTTTCAGAATAATCAATCTATTACACATAAGTTTGGTAAACTTCAATTACAATATTTTAATATTAGAGCAAGAGAAAAAGAAGCTAGAATTATAATTTTTTTCATATAATTTACGACTTTTATTATATGTTTTATGCTTCATACATTTGCGTGTATTAAGCATTTTTATTGAGTTTTGCTTTGCTAATATACTTTTTTTATTTTGAAGGTTTTTTCCCCCATCAAATCTGATTTTAAATACCAAGTTAACACTAATTTGAATTATTACAATACTGAAATTTTCTGTATTATAAAGAATCCATTGTATCTTCTGATAAACATTTCCTTCTATTCCTGATTATGTATATATATGCATTTTATTCCCACATATACATATTTGATTGCATATATGGAGTTTGCTTTATTTACTGCGAAAACTATTTTCTTATCTTTGACTGTGATTTTTATAAATATTTTTAAGATGTGATATTACAGAATGTAGAAAATGCATTGAATTAATATGATTTTCCTAAATCTGCAGACATTTTATCAACATTATTATTATTAATAATAATTTTATTGAGTAACATTTTTTAAGATGGGAATTGATTGAGCATTTTTAATATATTTAAATTCGAAATAACAATAAAAAAATTTAGCTTTAATATATTTAACTAAATCATTATTTGGTGAATTTTTTCAGGAAAAAATGAAATTTCTTAAGCGTTTCAGGAATTATGAGATTTATTTTAATTTTCAAGTACATATTAATAAATTTCTTAACTTGCCTTAGGCATTAATAAGTAAATGTTCTGATAAACAAAGTTTTATTGAAAAGCTATTGATTTTATTTTTTTTTATTGAAAGCAAATACCATATCCCTTTATCAAACATAATTATTCTATCAGCAACATTTCACATGTTCATATATATTACAAAATATCATGGGATCTTACTGTACGTATGTATTATTAAGTAGGCGTAGTAAAAAAAATCCTTTATAAAAGAATAATAAAAAGTTTTAAAAGTTGAGAGGAAATATTTGTTAACTGAGAGAAAAAGTCTTCATTGAATTTACACGGCAAAAGTATGTAAAAACATTTAAAAGTTTTAATATTTTTTAAAGTAAAATGGTTTTTCCTCGGTGTAATCTTTTTGATATTTGTTGCTGTTTGTGTAACTTTTATTCTGTTTTCAATTAAAGAATTATCAATAGCATAGTTCAAAGTGGTTCTTGTTGAAATTATATATATGTATTATTAACGACGGAATTTGTTTGTATTATATTTGATATCATCCATTTCTATGCTAAATTTGAAGGACAGTCCGCTTACCGGGTGATGATGTTGCCGAGCAGATCTGGAAGAATCCTATGCAATGTAGCACCAACGAAAACGTTAAAAAACGTAACGTCTCTGTCCACCAAGAGATTGATATGCTCCGGATGATACATAGCAAATATATCATACCACACCAATACCGCACCACAAGGTGGTTCAACAGACAAGTCGCCCTCCGAGCATACCATTTGTCCACATCTGTAGAGGGAAACATGCGGAAATGACCTGTCCGTCCGAGCACAAACAAACTAAAAAATAAGTTTCCTATTAAATCCTCGGGATGGCCCAAGGTCCAGATTGGTCACGTCATCTGGCCTTCAACGAATCATAAAAATCCTTTGATGGAACGAATTTCAAAAAAGTCGTTTGGTGTTCCAAAGAGCGCGCCTCTGTCTTTGGGTCAAGAGCAAGACTGGGCGATCGTGGTATCCTGTCTCTCTAGTCGACTACTAGGATTCTAAAGTAAGCGCCGTCCAGGAGGGGTGCACCAGCCGGACGAACCGGAGTTTGCCGGAAGGTGGCGCTGGTGACATTGGTCGTCGTTCGATAAGGCACCGGCAGGAGATACTTTAATAGCTGGTGGATACATCATTTCGCTCTTCGGACGGAAGAAAACTTTTCCTCTTCTTTGGATGCACTCTGGCTAACTCCAAAGAAGGAAGATTTTTCTCACGAAAGGGTGGAAGTAATGTCGGTTACCTGCTATATCACCCATCCAGCTCTGGAATTGGTTTGTCGGAGCTAAAATAAAACTGACTGGGTTTTTTTTTCTTTGCGGTGCTTTCATTTGAAGGTCTGTGGAATGGTCTCAATAAATAGGAAAACTAATGTATGATGCATAAATATTGAGAAATGTGTAAAAATAATTTTTTAAATTGTAAGAGTAAATATAAAAACTAAAATAGAGTATATCTTTCCACATTATATTCTTGAATTCATTTTTGAAAAAGTTTTCAACTTTTAGTAATAATTAAACACATTTTTTCAGACAGCTAAAATCTCATTCTCAGACAGAACTAAGAAGTAAATGGACCCAAATTGAAAATTGCAACTTTTTAAAAATAATTAAAATGAGTTTTTGAATATCTTAAATTGTAGCTATTTATTATAAAACAAGCAACAATTTCTTATGAATAAAGTACTGCCGTAATTAATTTGTAAATTTTTACAAGTGTTTAAATGTCAAATCCATACGATTCACATATAAATTTATATTTAAAAAATTTTCTTTTAAAAAAAATTAAATGTGTTTTTATAAGGGAAAATTCCCATAAGAAACAATATTTAAATGCTATAATCATAGAAAATTTGAAATCATGGAAAAAAATATTCAAGTTATCGACAAAATAGACAATACGGCTAAGGTCGAATGAAAATATTTCAAAGATTAATTAATAACTTTCGTAGATCCTAATTTTTGCTTAAAAACAAAACTTCTGGATTAAATCTATATATTTATTAAAATAATTGAGAACAAACATATAGTAATAAAATCAGCCATAAATAATTTGATTGAAGTTGGAAAAGAAAGAAACTAAGCGATAAAAAATATTATATCCTGCATGCAACTGATACTTACAAAAATGGAAAAGAAATTAAGATGTCAGCATTTGCAAAAAAAGACATTAAAGAAAAGGCTAGATTTTCCAACTGAAGCTCTTTTAAATGAAATAAAAAATCACATTACACAGATACATACCATTATTAATCCTTCCTTCCTGGGCCACCTCGTAATGAGGATGAAATGCTTCCGGTATGGTGGTTGGATCTTCTCACCTGGTGGGTCAGGAAGGTAGTGAATCTAGCATCTCCTATCGATAACGTAACTTGCTTCCTAAGGGGAGAGTTGTGCAGAAGCCGGTGATGGCCCTTAACCACAGTTCCCACCAATGTTGTTGTTGTGGTGGTGGTCCTGTCATTCAGTTTTCTTTTTCCGTGTACCTTTGGGCCGGTCGAAAAGTCAATGGTATGGCTTACCATTATTAATTAATCCGAAAATGTTATTAAAAATTCATTAACAAAATTAAAATAAGTGTTTCAAACTAAATAATAATATTTTTTTAGAAAAGTGGATTGTCGAATTTTAGGAAATAGAATCATAATTTTATGTTTAACCGCTTACCTCAAATAAAATTTATTCCAAAATATTTTATTCTGAATTAGTTCTTTTTCGGATAATATCACCTATTACCTTCAGGTTTTACGCTTGTTAAGTCGGTGTTTAATCCGAGATTACTTTATTGATAAACATAGATATCTCCTCTTTTCATTCCTGTTTTGATCAAATCAATGCATTCTTGAGCATGCACATAAGCGCAGTAGATTTATAATTTACGAATAGTATGCTGATTGTTATCTAAGAATGATCGAACACTGGACATAGTTAAAAAATTAGAATTACATAATTTTCATCTATTTTTATATGAAAACGGTACATGAAACAAGCAAGAAGTTTTGCATTTTCAGCCAGAAAATATTTTTGCTGGCAAAAAGGTGCCACAATATATTAACAGGAAAGACCATTTACGCACTGTTTCCATCAATGTTTTCATAAAACAAGTTCCAAACGTAATAAGTTTTGAGTTTAATAAAAAACATTCGTATAATAATGGTTTCCCCATAATCAGGGTGTGACGGGTTTGAGTCCGGTTCTGGCATGGTTATTCCTCTGTCTGTGACGATGTTAATGTGCCCCCTGTAAAAAGGGGTTGTGTAAACGAATGTGACGCATGATGTAGGTAAGTCGTACTCGTGACCCTAGTTGACGCTACTGAAAAAACAAGAGACGCTTATTTCGGAGTAAATCACTGGGACATAAGCGGGCTTATAAAGTGACATAAGTATTGATGGTTTTATTAAAATACACAAATTTTTGTAAAGGTTTAACTCATTAAAAATATAAGAGGATGTTTTATAAATATCAGATTTGAGATAACAGAAATAACTATTTTTTAAAATGAGGATATTCAGTAATTTGATATCATGACATTATAACATAATTAAAGTTTCATGTTGAAATATTAGTGTATTGTTTAGCCATCGCTATTATACAGGTTGTTCGTTGTACATGAATATTTGCGTGATCCAATAAATGTCATAATAAATGTAATAATGTTGCTAATTCTTAGAAAGATGTACGTATCAAATTTTTTTGGCTTTTTCTGTTAAGGGCGTAAATTAAATATCCAAAAGAAGTTATGTTCCATGACCATACAGACCTATTAAAACTTTAAGTTTTCATACTTTAAAGCAAAAGAGTCTCTGCTATTCTGTTAATTATATTTTTTTCTTTCATATATAAACTACATGGATATATTATAATTTCGTTTTCGTAATAAATATTTTGTTTCCTTAATGTAAATTATCTGATAATAGAATGGTTAAATATTTGTGAGTGAGAGGTGAAATATGAGGTGAATATTTGAGAGGGGAATTTCTAATGAAGAATTCAATTATTTAAATTTCTTTTGAGCAACAAACTTAGTCTATTTAAATTGGCATCAGGCAATTTTTTTTCTTCTTTAAAAATTATGTACAATCCAATTTGAGCAATACTGTTTTAGGATTAGTTAGTTATATTATTGTTCCATGTTGACAAAAACGCAAGGGCTATTTCATAACAAGCATAGAGATTTAGAACAAATATCAGATGACGTCACACCTGAGCTAGCGCTGTTCTCTGGATCTTTAGTAAATGATTTATTTCGCGTTATAATTCATGAGACTCTGTAGATCCAAACAGTACTGATTGGTAGTAGGATATATCACGGATATACATATATAGGATATGCATGAGGATAACAAAATGTAATTCTTTGTAAGTAAATATGTATTGTAATGATTCAGCTTCACCCCGGCCTGACCATTATGGTTTCTTTTTCACACTCTCCATAATTGCCATTTCCAGACAGGTCTCCTCAATGGCGGCGGTTTACGACAGTGTAATTGCTTACAGATGGACAGGTGGAGAACCCTCTTTTTATGAACAGACATCTGACCCTTTAGAGTGAGTCCAGATAAAGGACCACCCGTGCACTAATCGTGTCTGCTAGATAGATGTGTAGCCTGGATTCTTTCTATTGTGAACCAAGAACACTCCTGCGGTTAACGGTAGAAAAATTTTTACTACAAAAAACGAGGAACTATTTAAACGACGATTGGAGAATCGGGAGCTCAAATGCTCCAATGTGGATGAGAGGTGGATTTGAAAGAAGAGAGGAAAGGCGAAATTTTTAGAGAGAGAGAGAGAGGGTACGAAGAGTTTTTTTGGTGGTGGAGGTCCAGAGGAGAGATCGGTGAAAACAGAGCATTCGAGAGAAAATTCCTCCCGAGGAATTCGGTGGATTCCTGAAGCTAACCCCGGTACCAGCGTGAGACTTTGACGGTCGGTTAGCTGTTCTCGTGAGTTTCTCCGAAATATTTCGAGGAATTATTCTTGTGGTGATGAGCATGAGCATAGAGCTTTTCACTTAACCTAGATGACAAAGAGTATTTTTTCTGTAAATTAAAGCTGTAAATAAAGTAATTTAATAAAAAAGCTACCCTTTATTTGATCGGACCAGATCGAGACGTTACAGCATGCTATAAAAATGTTAAAATACTTCAGAAATTATGGAATATAGTTTTCACATCTTTTATTTATTTATGAATTTATTAATTTATATGTATTTAAACAGTCTCTTCACGTATATATTGCGATTCTAATTTTCTTTGTCTAAAATTTTACGTTTTAGGAACGTGATTCGTCAATACTGAATTGCTAATCAACTATTACAAAGTTCAAGATTATTTTCCCTTTTCAGTTAAATATTATCAACCCTATTTTAGCTAAACCACATCGATATTAATTACCTAAAGGGGTTTAGTTATCGAAAGTTTAATTTAGTTAAGTGGTTTAGTGTCAAAATATTTGGAAACCCAAGTCACACAAACAGAATGATGACACTTTTCGCCTATCATTTTGCTTAACGATTTTTATAATTTATTTAAACAATAAACCAATTATTGTTTAGTTCGCCCAGAACTGTCATCACTAATCATTAAATGTATGTTATATTTTCTTCTTTAAAATCTGATGCTTAGTTTCCACAAACTTCCTTTTATGCGTTTATTCATAAATTAATTTAAAATTTATGAATTAGCTGTAGTGCTTTAATAATCATTTCATTTTTTTATTTTAAAGAAGCACAAATTAGAAAATGATTTCCCAGGTAAAAACTGAGTACATTTTTATATTTGTTGATTAGTAGTTGAAACTTTATTTTTAATATATTTACATACAATGCAACCAAAATATTAGTAACAAACTACCAATGGATATCAATGATTTTGAACTTTTCTATTTTCTTCTTCTAGAACTTATCGAAATCATTGAAAATATCTATTAGTTCTTTTTTAAGTACTGCATGGCCAGGGGAGCCTGGTTGGTAGGGCATTGGATCTGCAACCTTTAGGTTGCGATTTCGAATCTCTGACCGAAGATATTTTTGTGTGACTTTGTGAGCACATATAGATCGGTCGTGGTAACAAAGCCTTCCGTGTCGAGAGCAATACCACTGCTTGTTCTATTTGCGAGGTTATCGTTCTCTAAACGCGTTTTAAATTACGATATGTGAGAGTAACGCATGATTGATACCCGCCCCGTAAAATGGGTGGCATGGCGCATGAGTTACTAAGTCCTACTCTTGACCTTAGATGATGCTACTGAAAAAAAAAAAAAAAGAGAGACGGAAAGAATTTTGGTATAAAATTGCTGAATATAATAGATAGCTGAATTGTCAATGACAAATCCTGTTTATTTATAACTCTTTTAAAATGCTGCTCTCTCAAATTATTTTAATTATAATTTAATTAATAATAATTAGCCTGATTATTATTTTATTAAATTATAATCAAAAACTAATTATTAAATTTAATAATACCTTAATAAAATAATGCATTATTTATTAATATATATTATTATCTTAAAGAACTAAATAAATATATTTATTTCAATAAATTATCATTTTAATTCTTTATTTTAAAGAAGCCTAATTAAGAAATTGATTGCTCATCTGCAAAATATGCACATTTTTTACATTTGTTGAATATTATTCTTGAGATAGTTGTATATAATACAACGAAAATATTAGCAAGAGACTGCTAATGGGTATAAGTGATTTTGAACAGCTAGTTTCCTTGGAAAAAAGATTATCAGATTTTAACAGACATTTTTAAATAATCAAATTTTTTCAACTAAATCTTCAAATGACAAACAATTTTTTATTAGATACATAATAAAAACAATAAATCAGTATATAATTTTTGGATATTGCATTTCGAGCTGTTTATTTTCATGTAAAACATAAATAAGGCGCATGCTGAAAAATTCAACGACAAAATGGCTACTTATAAGAAAATAGAAGAATTTTGGAATATAGTTTCACATTATTATTTGAACAATAATAAATAATACAAAATATTATAAATTAAAAGCAAATATTAAGCTTTTTTACTTTTAAACTTGAGAGTTCTAAACAAAAATAACTGACATTTACAGTATTATCTTGTTTAAATGAGTGCTTGTTTGAGGGAGGGGGGGGGGGTGAAACGACTAACAGTTTTAGATAACTTCTTTGCAGATGAGAAAGGCTTAAACGTTTTTTTTCTATGCCAAATGCATTTTTCCCGATCCTTCTTTTTTTAAAGGAAAAATAATAAATTATTATGTTAATTTAAATGAATTTCACTTCAAAAATAATAAATAGGTATAATAATAAATAAATAGGTATAAAATTTGGAATACTTTTGATGTGCAATGCAAAAAAAGTAATAAAAAATGATCGCTTTAAGGAAGACACTAAATGTAAACTAGATTTCACTTTAATGTAACAATACTGCGTGATCGTGTAACAACTAGAATCAATAGAAATATTTTTTCATAACTAAAAATTTAAAACCGGTAATTGAAGGCGTTTTAAATTGTTTTTTTTAAAGAAGGGCAGCATTTATTTATTTTTATTTTTTTAAACTAATCGAAATATGGGTTATGGTAAGAATACTAAACTTCAAAATATACAACACTTTCTGTCCAAAAGAATGAATAGGAGACACTGACATCATAATATACTGATACTTTTAATATTACAAGATGCTGATATTTTTCATTTAAAACTGAATAGACCAGAGCTTTCGTTGTGCTAAAAGAATCGATTCCGGAGCCAAGACATCTAAATTTAGATGTCTGCCAGATCATTATAATGATTATCGTTTTACAAGTCAGCTTCATTCATGCTATGGCTAATTCTCCGTGAATGTTTCACATTCATATTCCGCTGTTCATTTAACGTTGTTAAATTTAAAAGAAAATGGCATTATAGAACATGCTCATTTACGTAGCAAAGTTTTTTTTTATTTTTAGAAATTTTTTTAATGCTTATTTTGCATTTTTTTTGTTTGTTTCTAAATTTTCAGAATACTTTTATATATTTTTGAATGCTAATTCAAACAGATATAAAAGTATGAATGAATTTGATTCGATAAATTATTATTAATCAAGGAATAAATTTATATAGATAAATTATTATTATAATTATAAATTTATCAATAAAGGATTTTTTTTTATATATGCTTTCAAGTACCATTAATATAGTGTTAAAAATGTAAAAAGATAAAAATTAAATGTTGAATGCATTATTTTCCTTTTAAAACACAATCTCTAAAATTGGGGAAATCCTGTATATATAGTATATAATGGATATATTTCTTGTATATGGTATTTAAGATATCTTTCTATAAACATGGATGGCATTTAAATAATGGAAAAATATTCATATTCCTTTTTTTGCATTTCTTTAGAAAATTCTTAGCAATATACTAACGATTTTGTTAAATCTTCTAAATTATATATAAATATATACATTTTTTCCATCATGTTTGAAATTTTTGCTTACTTTCTCATATTTCTTTACATATTTTGCGTTGATAGATTTCAACTTTAGAAACATTCTTCCACTTCTGTTATGTTAACATTTGCGAATATTTAACTCTTATTCAGGAAGGTGCGGTCTGTCATAGCGATAAAGATGGTCTTTCAGTCATACTATTCTATTTTTATCTGAATAGAATTGATTGACCTAGTAGCTTCCTGTTTTGTGACCTTCACTACAAGCAGAATTTAACAGCTGATTTCAGATTTTTAAATAGTTCAGCTATTTCTTAGCACGTCATCTGTGTAATAGCACCTTACTTTTAATGTTCCAGTTTTATACAAACACTTACCAGATGGCTCTAAAACTTGCTGTTCAAAACTTCACCCAACTTACTGATCCTCGTTATATAGCAGAGCTCTAGAAAATTTTTAATGAGGCAGAAGATGAAAACAATTTTACAGAAGTGATGAAAACAATTTTACAGAAAAAGTTTTCGTGGAAAGTTCTCTATCGGCGGATTCTGATGTATATGCTCAAATACAACTAATTTTTCCATTGATAATATATTTTTAAAAACTCTAAAATATATTAATATATCAAGAGAAATATTTACAGAATTTATAGGCTGATTTCTAAACTTGTACGTAATCTGTATCATTAAAATGCACCTCGAAAACAGATAATGCCAAGAAGAAAATGTTACCCATTGTTTTCTTTTCATACAATTGTGGAATTTTCTTCTATATTACTTTTTATATACATTTGAATAAGGGAAAAGAATAAATTTGATTTAAAAATAATAAATTTTCATAAATAATATTATTTGTTGTAACTTGTAATTTGAGATGAAAATATATGCTCCAACTCAATTTATTTTTTCAATAATAAAATATTTTGAAAACATTTTAAAGCCCAGTTATATATAAAAATAATATCTGCAGAAAATATGGACAGATTTTCATACTAATACTTTTATACAAAAATTTATTTTTTGTATAAAGAAAAGGCGGTTTCCTATACAACTCCTCCCCAGTTAAAGAAAAAATTACTAACATCCTTTGGTCTTCCACTTTTTGTATAATCTTATCCGTGTAGAGATTAAAATTTTATTCAAAATATTTCTATACTCATAAAAATGTTTTAAAATATGCTCAGATGCATAAACTATTTCTGCAGACAGATTTATTTTTTTCTGTTTTACTTCATTGAGATGGAGTCATATCTGTTCTGAAGCTATACAAATTTAATATGAGACAGCTTTCGTAAGGCTGAAAAGTTGTCAGATCATAAAAATGAAAACTTAGCACTTGCCTTTTCAAACTCCCGCGACATGCATATAAATATTTGTAATGAATATTCTGCCAATTTTTCCTAGTTCAAAATAGTTGCAAGGATTGCTAGTATCATTTATTTCATACAGTGGAAGGGTTCAATTAGAATAAAGATTACTTATACAAAATCCCTTTATCGAATTTTTAAAAAAACTATGGAACTCTTAATAAATCTTTCACTTTGTGATTTTAAAAGTATGTATGCGCCATAATTCAGAAAAAAAATGTCTGTAAATTAACATGAATTTATTTTAATTTGTGTAAAAATTGGAAACTATTTTTGAAATAGCAGACCATCTGTGAAAGTAAGAAATACAATATCGGGTAGCTTTAATCAACAACTAATGATATTGATTTCTTTTATATTCTGAATTGATTTGATATCATGTGAAAAAAGTAAAGTTAGGGCTTATAATGAGATTCTAAGATTTTCTGTATTATTGATAATACAATATATCATCTTGGATTTTTGCTCTCGTTTCGAGTGATACTAAACGTGTTGCTGTTTTCAACTACTGTATGCTAAAATATTAAGAAAATAATAATCAAATAGTTTAATAAACGTAAACATTTATGAGGTATTGTATTTTTAAAAAAATTCTCGCTGTGCACTTTTGTCTCTAAGAGTTAATTATTTAGTTATATGGTCAAGATGAAAGTTGAAAATTGGATTTATATGTGAATATACAGATTTCTTTTATATTTAGTTAAACCTCTGAAATTTTTATTACATTCTTTTGGAAACTTTTTGACAGTATGGAAAATATTCTAGAACTGAACATTGAAAACAGATAAAAGCAATATCAGAATTGAGAGGGTTAAAAACGAATTATTGTTGTTTCAAAAGCAGACTACAAGTTTCCTTATATTTTCAGTAGCAACTATTTTATCACTAAACGACGTGCATTTCACTCCAGTAACATTTCTGCTTCTTTTTAAAACAACCAGCAGGATGATTGACTGCTCCCCTGAGATATATTATCACTCATTGTGAGATGTATAGCTTTATCAGAAAAGATTAAAAGCTATATAGATGATCCAATGGGGATAGAAATAACTAGAGATGTTATCATATTAATAAAGTGGATTTTTTCCTATGTTTTCCTGTTAGTAACGCCGTGCCGGGAGAGTGCTTCAGGTTTAATCTAACACTTTACCTGAGGCTTAATGCTCACTAACTGTCTCGTATGAAAGAATAAAATGATCTTTTAAAACTGTAGTACTAAATATTATTTTATTATTTGATGAACATACCACCATATTTTCGTCTTTTAAACAATAAAATTTATTTTCAGTTTAATTAAATGAATCCTTTATTGGTGAAAAATATATTAAAAATTTTTGACTTTCCAAAACGTATAGAACCCACACATTACAAAAATTTAAAAAAAATCAAATATTATAAAAATTTATATTATATTAATTAATCATATTACTCTAAATGTTATTTCTGTTAATCTATGTTTCATTTTAAGCAATCAACTAATCTTTCGGTTTTCACCTTTTAAGAAAGTGAAAATTTTTACTGTAGCATTTACTTTCAAACTCATATTTTTAAATACACTGAAGTGACAAAAGTTATACGATAGCAATATGCAAATATACAGATGGCAGTAGTATCGCAGCGAAAAAGTATAAATGCGCAGTTCGTTTTCCAGAGCTTTCATTTGTGTTCAAGTTATTCATGTGAACAGGTTTTTCGAGATTTATGGCGGCACGACGAGAATTAACAGACTTTGAACGTGGAATGTTAGTTGGAGCTAGAAGCATGGATCCTTCCATTGCGGATATCGTTAGTGAATTCAACATTCCGAGATCCACAGGATCAAGAGTGTGCCGAGAGTATGAAATTTCAGGCATCACATCTCATCATGGACAGCGCAGTGGGCGACCACCTGCACTTAACGACCGAGACCGCCGACGTCTGTGTAGAATGGTCAGTGTTAATAGACACGCAACGCTTCGTCAAATAACTACAGAAATCAATGTGGGACGTACGAGGGACGTGTCCGATAGGATTGTGCGGCGAAATTTGTCTTCCTTGGGCTATGACAGCAGAAGACCAACTCGAGTGCCTTTACTGACAGCACGACATCGCCTGCAGCGACTCTCCTGGGCTCGTGAGCATATCGACTGGTCCCTAGACCAGTGGAAAACCGTGGCGTAGTCAGATGAGTCACGATTTCAGTTGTTACGAGCTGATGGTAGATTTCGAGTGTGGCTCAGACCCCACGAAGCCATGGACCCAAACTGTCAGCAAGGCACTGTTCAAGCTGGTGGTGGCTGCATAATGGTGTGGGCTGTTTTTACATGGCGTGGACTCGGTCCTCTGGTGCAACTGAACCGATCATTGACTGGAAATGGTTATGTTCAGCTGCTTGCAGATCACTTGCAGCTATTCATGGACTTCACGTACCCACACAGCGATGGGATTTTTATGGATGACAATGTGCCATGTCACCGGGCCAGAACTGTTCGCGATTGGTTTGAAGAACATTCCGGACAATTCCAGCGCATGATCTGGCCACCTAGATTTCCCGATATGAATCCCATCGAGCATTTATGGGACATCATCGAAAGGTCCGTTCGTGCCCAAATACCTGCACCATCCACACTTTCACAATTATGGACGTCTATACAGATAGCATGGCTCAATATTCGGGCAGAGGACTTCCAACGACTTGTGGACTCCATGACACGTCGAGTTGTTGCACTTCGCCGGGAAAAAGGAGGATCGACACGATAATAACAGTCATCCCATGACTTTTATCACTTCATTGTATATATATATATATATATATATATATATATATATATATATACAGAGAGAGAGAGAATTTTTATTAAAAAATATTGTAATGAAAAATTTTATCTTCTATCTTTTCTCAGAATAAAGATTGTTAGGAACACATTATTGGGAGATGTAATATTTGAAAAAGAGATTTGAAACAGGAATACACCTTCATATGTTAGCTTGTAAATTGAAGGCTAAAAGTGGGCAAAGAATTACGACAAAAACGATGGAAAAAAGTTTATGAACTTAAAATATGAAAAAAGAAATCTGGGCATTTGATTATCATTTGATCTGGGCATCAATTATTAACAATTTAAAAAGGTAGCTACTTTGAATGCATCAATATTCCCCGTATCTATATACACCGATGGAAAAAAATCTCAACACTAGGAAGGAGCTGTGCTAGATAAACGAAATTTGGTAGGCGTCTTTATACATCTGAAATTTAACTTTCAAGAAGCAACTTCTGGGTAACTAAGCTCAAATTTTCATTTTCCTCAAATGATTCTTATGGCATGAAAAAGTGAAAGCATAATTCATTGTTTATCTTATGGCAAATATAAAACAAAACTTTGAATATAATATAAAGTGTATGATATAAAACTAATTTTTTGAATTTATTTTCCAGATATTTTAACTTTACGCAACATTTGTAGTCATACTGAAATTGGAGTTTTCCGTTTAATCTAGATACATTTAAATGTTCACAGAAATAATATACTTAATGCTGTGGATATATAATAGTGAATATTAAATGATTAATTTTATGCTGTTCTGATAAATTCCTTTTCTTTTCCAAAATTTTCATCTCCCTAAATAAAACAGCAAGGATACCCAATACGCTGCCCAAAAAGAAAATTCTATTTTGCACTTAATCAAAGCCAGAGCTCCTAATTCGCCCTAAAATTGAAAGACCTATAAAGACGTGGATACCATATTTCTTTATCATAATTATTATTTCAAGCTATTTCTTATATAAGTAATGCATGTTTTTTTTTTTCAGAAATTTTACACATTTTGTTTCTTTTCTTTTTTTCGCACATTTTTTTTTCTACGCATCAACAATAGTGCATTGCTAGAGACAAAGCAGAATTGAAGCATTTGTTGCAAAAAAAAATGTTGCTCCAATTAAGGAAATTCGGAGTTTGTGCAATATAGAAGTAGCTCCTGGTGCTACTACCGGTTTTCTGCAAATCTGAATAATTAGAGCTACCTCCTCATTGCAACAGATACTTCAAATGCCAAAATAATTTATACGCTATATAAACTCTTACTTAAGAGTCCTTATTTCATTGCCCATATCAGAACTAGATAACTTTTTATAATGCGTCACCAGTATTTCAAAATGTGACTAACATTATAATTATAATAGAAATATTATTGTTTAAAAGAAAAACTAAAAGCGTTATCTAAATATTTTTATTATCAATCTACAATTTGGATAAAGATCCAAGTAATAGTTCGCTAATGTGAGATTAATCTTTTTAGCAATTATCCCACTTTGATATGTTTTTTTATTTCTTTGTTTGCTGCACCATTAATTTCATTGCTTGATAAAAAATAAAGGGGAAATAAATAAGATTTCCTATAGTGACTTCCTAAATTATAGTTCAGACTAGTTATCTTAACGTCCCATTTTAAAGCATCACTAGTTTTATTTCGAGATGAAACTCGTGCTTTTGAACTCCAGTCAGATGACGAGGATAATTAATCAGCTGTCCACATCAAACCAGTGGCCTCTGATTTACAGAATTGGAATTCCATTTTACATTTAGTTCTTTTCTACTTCTCTTTATTATTTTCCATGTATATACTAGCTGTTGGGTCCTTCGTGGGTTAATGGGTAAAAGCAGTGATTAGCAGATGACCATGAGTCTACGAAATATGATCGTGACTTCTATTTTCAGTTTAGATGTTTACCTGAAACTAATAAAAAATGCTGACATAGAGGTATTTTTGCACATTATAGCTCTTACGAGACTGGCTGAGAGACACGATAGATTTTATACAAACACATATATAAGCAAAATTGTATTGAATTTTCCCAGAATAGGTTAAAGTTTTCTTCTTATTTTTAAGCCTAACTCTCCGAAAATGAAGATATGAGGAGTGGTCCAAAAACACAGTTTACAGAGCAAAAGAAAAATGCTTTATTAACAATTGACACAAGTTACTAATGGTATTAAGAGACTTATATGGTGGTCATTTCATTATACAGTCACCAAACCAGTTGATGCATTTATGAGATGGCTGAGCAATTTGTTTAACACGTCATGGTAATAATCAGTCCCGTGGTTATTGAGCCAGTTATGTACATTTTTTTGAACATCACCTCCCGAAATGAACCTTGTTTTGGATAGCTGTATGTTTAATGCCAGGAAAAGGAAATAGCCATTGGGAGCCAAATAGCAGCTGCTTGAGAGGTGGCTCCAGACCACTCACCTAAACGTTTCCATATTGCGGCTTCCCACTTGCTCTCTCTCCGCTTCAAATGAATGACACCAATTCGCAACCTATTGTTTACTCATTGCTTCGTACCATACACTTCAATGATTTGTCTGTGATTGGCAGATGTGGACACATTATTAACCCACAAGTATGGTATCAAATTTAAGCGATACCAGTGTTTTTGACGTTTTGCTATAACTGTAGATGTTTGATCGAAACGATCTATCTAAGATGACTAAGCTATCTATCTCCAGTCTGGGTAACAATATTACCATCCACAATTTCTACTTTCCAAAGACTGTTGCTTTTAAATATTTTGGGATAACCTCTAGTACTAAACTTCTCTTTTGTATCCCTGACATATCAAAATATGCTAGACCAGTCGGGATTAATATTTCCAACAGTAACAGGAAAAAAATTAATTATGCATTTGATTAATTGCATTATAAATATTTAGATTAAAATGTATAAAATATTCTAACAACACTCTTATTAATATTACATTGAATTAAAATGCAAAACGCAACTGAATTTAAAAGCGACTGTAAATTTAAAAATTCAATTAAAATATAAAAATTCTACTTTTTTATTCGTAGAGCTAAAATGAATTTATAATTAAAAGATTTAATTTGTAATACATTTTGATTAGATGTACTTTTAAAATAAATGCCTCGAGAATTTAAAATGATAAATAATTAGTATAAAAAAAGAGGTAAGAATTTCAAAATAAAGAAATAAGCCGTGACTCTAATAGCCTAAATTTAAATTCATTACATCGAATCTAGTTTCTTGAGAAAATAATTCCAGAGTACATCTTTTTCATGCACTTTTCGAAGAAGTATATTCTAATTTAAAGCATTTTAAAGTACTTTATATTACTTAAGGCACAAATGTTATTTTCTTATTCACATTGTCAGTTAAGTAGATAATCCAATATAAATTAAGCAGTATTTTAAATTATTCCGTTATTTGAAAAATAACATAAAATTATTTTTAAAAGAAAATATTTCTTTGGTTTTTAATGTTGAATTTTGCTACTGATATTCTTGGAATTAAGAATAAATAACAGAATTAAGGGAAGATATATTTATCCCCCGAATTAATCAAAGTAATACTTCCTTTTTTATAATAAAATTTATTGGAAAGTTTTGATGGTTTTCTTGCAAAATGTAATTATGGTATGAATTTCAAATACTTTATTTGTTTTAAAAAGGCTTGCAAATAGAATTGACTGAAATTTATTCTAAAAATAGTTGCATTAAAATGATTGTATATTCCGCTATTCTAATATAACCTGCGTGTTTTTAATAGTGTTTTTATCTTATTGTAATAATATATCCACTGTTCTATAATCAGAATATTTTATTTCAATGGAGTTTGAAGCTATGATCTTTTTGTTTTAATGAGTATTTAATTGACAAGCTAAGATTCTTTTCTTATTCTTAAGTTGAAACAAATTTAAATAAACGATTTTATACAAAAAGAGAAATGCAAATGAAACATATAATTTTGCCATAATATAATTTTGAGATCCGTTTAGAAATATGAAATTGAACTGCGTTTCTTAGCACATCGTGACAGGCTGTCTTCTTGACTGAAAAAAAAAACAAAATATTGCTTGGAAAATCAAAATATCCATAAGCTTATAAATAAGTATTTAATTTTCTTCAAGAATGTGAAGTGGATATTATTTTTCAAATTGATAATATTATCTTTCAATAATATTTCAAATGTGAATATTACTTTTCTGGTTCAAGTAACATGGATATTATGGCGTATAATTCCAAATAGAAGTATTTCAGTATCGAGACATATGTCACTAAATGTATGTCACAAATTTATGATGCTTTTAAATCAACCGTCAAATTTAAACATTCGCCCGGCAAACTTAAATTTAATCTAGTTTAGTTATATTAACGTTCCGTTTTAAAGCTCAACAAAGCTATTTCTTTAAATACCTCGTAATTTCAAACCCTCGTTATATTACGAGAATGGCAACTGAGTTGACACCCATTCTCCGAAATTCCACACCCCAAAGAGGACTTTTGGCTCTAGTGGATTTAGTGTTCACCAGACCCGCTTACACGGCGGTTCTTGGATGAAAACGGGTCTCGAACCTGAAACCCTCTGGCTCCGATGGCCAGACCTTGTCACCAGGCTACTGAAGCCCTCCTGTAAGCTTAAATTACTTCCATCCTAACCTTGACCTTCGACTAATCCAACCTACCCAAAGGTGCACGAAAAAATCTGAATGATTAGATTGTCATGGCAGCAACACCGGCTGCAGCTATTGTTGAAACCTAAGGGCCATCACAGGCCATGGAACAATCCTTCCAGTTGGCCAGTGGGAAGTATGTTTTGTTCTCGAGAGGAGTACCGCTCATCAGAGTGGATATAACCAACCATCATAATGGAAGTTTCTCATGCTTATTTATGAGGTGCTCTAGGTGGGACAAGTTTGAATGTTCCGAATTTCGAAGGGGAAGAAGCAGTTTCAGGTATCACCCACTCCTATCTAACAATTCAAATTAAACCCTTATGGTCTTCCCCATTGCATATCATTTAATGAATGCATTCGAGTATTAATGACCATTTGTCACTAGTTGTTAACGCATGTTATTATCAAGCACATTGGAACAAAATATTTGAAAATATTTTTGACTATAAATCACTGGAATGTAGTGGACATATAAAAGCAATTTATGTAGTGTAACTGACAAAACGTAAAAAATAATAAATGAAATTTAATTATTAATAGCTTATTAAAATTGTGCAGAAGTAAATAAAAATATTTTTAAAAATGCGTAATGTGCGTTAATATTGCAAAATGCTTTTTTATACGATTGCAATTAAAATTATTTTTCCTGTATGTGTCTTAAAAACAAGTTTTAAGAAAAAAGCAAATAATTATATCCTGTTAATGGTTATCTTTGTCTTTAAAAGTTAATTAATGGGTTCTGAGCGTATTAGCCCTATAAAAATAGCAATAATAAATTATATTTCCTGTATATGAACCGCTATTGAACTGTCTGCTCAAAACTTCTGCTGTGACAAAAAGTAGATATTACTATCTGAAGCTATATTGAATCAAAACAGCAGAGTTTTCACTGTTATGGTAATAATGAAAGAATATAGACATTTTTGAATAGTAACGTTTCTGCACAAAGTGATCCGATAATTATTGAAAAACCATAAATATTGTTCGAACGATACTGAATTTGGGAGCGTACAATACTTTCTAATAATATCATTTTAATGGACATATGACAAAACAAAGACGAAGTGGATTAATGCAAAATATACAGAGAGAGAGACAGTAGAGGCAACAATCAGAGAATATCATGGGCAAAGTATAGCTTGTGGGAAACCTTTTAACGGCAGTTCGGGAAGAGTCCTTCTTCAATGCCATTTCAGCAAGATGATATTTACCAAGAATTAAAAAAATGGATTGATAAAGCTGAATATTTATTTGAAATAAAAAATAAGACCGAAGTAGAGTGAGTTTATTGGTGAAACCAGAATAATTGTTCATTATTGGGGAGAAAACACCATTTGAATAATTTTTGAATTTTTTTCCTTTTTCAGATATGATGGATATTGCAAGTGGTAGTTGAGATTATTAACTGCTGTAGGTTATTTCCTAGTAATACGGAATGTAAACTCCAAGTATTGCTTTTACTATCATCTCCAGAATCTCTTTTAATCTATCATCTTGGAACAGGCACGACATTATAATTACAAAAAGGCCATCGTCTTTTCCTATCACATTTCAAGTGATTCAATATTAAAGGACCGTATCAATGTGGTAGGGAAACCCCTTCACTATGCCACTAGCTGCTCTCTTACTACATCTTTACAGCTAAAAAAAACACCCATGACCTAGAAAGTATCTGGTGAACCAATGTTATGGTGAACAAGATGTCCAAGATCAAAATTATAAATCTTGTGCAGTATCTACAAGAGAACGAGGGATTTATCTTCAAAGACTCAACCCCTGCGTATTTTCGTCTCATATACCGTCCAAGCTTTTCTCCAGAGTATGTTAATGATAGATTTCTCTACTCATACTACCACTGAACACCTTCTCCATCATCGTAATGATGTATATAGTTGTTTTTTCTCTATACCACATATGTAAACTAAATTATTCTTCCTTAATAAATATCCTCAAGCATATCCTTTCAACCGACAGGAAATAATAGTGATTCTAGGTTTGGGGATATTTTGTGACGAAAAACAGAAATAAGGTACTGCTTTAACTGGATATATTTATCACTTAGTAATTCTTCGAAGAAATCACCTTCACAGATATCCTAAAATATGTGATCCGTCACAAATTCTCTTAGAATTGCTTAATTCCAGAATTGCAGGAGAGATATCTCATGAATCATACTGTATGGATATATGATGGTGCTCTTCCACTAGTCGTCACATATGTTCCACTAGTACTGTAACAGCACTCTGGTCATCACCTGTGATTTAGCACTTATCGAAATAATTTTGTGGATAGGATCTCTAGGATTATTTGAACCATCCACAAGAAGTGCAGTATTGAAAGATCTCATAAAAAGTAAAGTAATACAGATTCGTCTTTCGACATTATGTTTATGATCTTTCCAAATAGTTTTCTATGTACAATGTATAATGTCAATAAAAATTTAAAATTCCAATAAAAATATATTTTTTTGTTCATCGCTTTTCTTGATATAGTATTTATTGGCATATTAAAATCCTATTAGCAAATGATTTTCATTATATGTGTATATTCCCAATATCATTGTTATTCTTTCCATTTGAAGCACTGGCGAAATTTATCAGTTGTAAAATGGGTGTTGATACTTGCACATTTTGAAATGTTTCTCTATAAGTATGCCTATGAAAGTTAAATGATTTTAAGTCATCTCGACTTTGAGCGTATAACTTCAAAAAATGTTACCTGAAATTTACTTTCAATTGATTGGCGGAAAAGACTCTATGAAATATCATATAACAAGAAAATTTTGTAATGATCATTTTGCATCTTATGCATTTATTAATCAGTGAGAAATCCAGCATTTTATAGAATCAAAAGTGAGAAAATCGAATTTTCGATCGTATAAATAATTTATATTTTCTTAAATAAATATTACATTCTTTGAATACTGAGAATTATTCAACTCCATATATTATTAAGTGTTTTGAAACTTGTGTGGATGACAACTGAAATTAATAGAGTTTTGTTTAAATATATTTTTTTAAATTTGATTTAATTAATTTTTAATGCTTTAAATAGAGTTTTAACAATTTGTAACGAGCATTGAAATTAACGAGCAGTAGCTCAATCTGCAAGTGTTTCTGTATTTTTCAGGTGAAGGTGAAGAATACGAGCTCAATTCTTGCAAAAATCAATCATTTTATTATACTTAGTATTTTTTTGATAACTATTTAATAAAAGGTCAGGAAAATAAATTTTTCGTTGGTAGTTTAGGTAGGAACCGATTTAATTTTTTTATATTACTTGTTTTTAAAATGTGTACTGTTTTGTTATAACATTATTACTAGAAATGTGACTTGTTCACTGAATCGTTGAAAGTTATTTTTCCATTAGAACTTCACCGTTTATAGAAATAATCCTTCATTCTAATCAACTTTCCTAAAATATATTCTTGAATTCAACAACATACAAAAAATATTTTTGAAATATGAGCTTATAGCTAATGATGGTCCTAAATTTTGAATTACTCCAGAGATGGCGCATATCTTATATAGAAATGAATTTCTAAATCTCTGCTGATTTGGTAAATGGCTCTCGCTTCTGGAGTTGAATAAAATTTAATTAGGCAAACAGTTTTTAGGAACGTACCATTAAGGGTTAGGTACCTTAATAGTACAATCCTAAAAATGATGACCTTTTAGATTATTTGTAATGCTTGCTAAGAGCTGTGATACCAAATAATAGTAATTTAATTAATGGCGATTCAGTTTAAATAAAAAAAACTAATTACAGATGGGTAGGTTAATGGAGTTTATTGTCTCAAGAATCATTTCTGATCAAACTGACAAACCCACAGGGAAATTTAATCTTATTTTAAAACTTCCTATCTATTTTTAAAACTTCCATCTAAATTTCATCATTTTCCTGGGATTGTCAACCTACAAAATCTACAAAATCTACAAAAAGTAGTAGCATGGTAAATCTCAATTTAAGAACTACAAGGAATCAAATGAAAAAGTAAAAGCCAATCATTTTTAAAAAGGTAAAAAAGTGGGGATTCGAAACTTTATGAAGAATGTCTTTTAATTTGATGTGGTTAAAATGAAAGCAGCGAATTTGTCCATTGTTAAATCCTGGAGATTCTAATAAGATGTGAAGGACCGTCATAGGACACTGACATCGGGGGAAAGAAGTAGATGCATTAAAAAGACTTTTCTTTTGAAACGTTCCAAATAACATTTTTGAAAATTTTATTGTACTTACAATTGACGTTTAACTCTTTCTGTAATAATCTAACTCAACCCGGTAGTTAAAGTTCTGCACTAATAAGCCATTTTGGAATACATTTCTGTTTCAATGAAGGGGTGCTAGATGTGAAGCTATTTGTTACTAACGATACTTCTTATTGAATTTCACATTCGAAAAAACAAGACCCAATAAGGACAATGCGTCATTAGTAAAGCACTTATACCTCTGAGTTAGGCTGATTAATGATGATTTAAATTTTACGTCTGAATCAAGTAAATGGGAAATGAATTTTCAGTGTGCCTACTTTGGAGACATTACTTCTCTTTCCTGTGGTATAAAAGTCTGCCAGATAAATATAGCCAGAAAATTTAAAAAATGTATAACCCAATATTTAGAGTCCTAAGTTGATTTTTTAAATTCCTACGATTAGTTCAAACTCTCCTTAGATGTATCTTATTCAAATTTTCAAGTGTTAATGAAATACTTTTAATTTATCCACACGAGTTAAATTCAGTTTCTAAACTTGTAGTGGATGGCACTTGAAGTTAAACAGTTTTTTTTTTCAAATACTCATTCATTATATAAAGTTTCCAGTAAATTCTATTTAGCAGCATAGTCGTCAAGTTTGTCACCAAACTCAGTAAATAAAACTTTAAGTGTTTGTAATGAAAATTCAAAGCAACAAGCAAGCATTAAATTGCAAAGATTACAGTATTTTTCACGTGAAGGGGGAAAATGCGAGTTCAATTCTTTCGAAAATCAATAATTTTTTGATATTTAGCTTTTAGTTATTTTATAATTTTTTGATAACTATTTAATAAAAATCAACAAATAAAATTTTTCTTTGTTGAATTAAGCAGAAACTGAATAAAAAGCTTTTTTTCATATTAATTGCTTAATAGCATGAGCAAATAAAAATTTTTTAACAATACGTAAATCAAAATTAGAAATCTAACTTAATTTGCTCAGGAAAATATTAAGCAAAAGTTATTGATTGATTTGGAAATTTTAGCGATGGTCAAATATTTGTGAATCAATATATCTCCAAATGTGGTTAGTTATTAATTTTTTAATTAGGGTTGCATTAATTGAAAAGAAATATCAAGTTCCATGAGGAAGCAAGTACAATTAAATGAATAAAATATTTCAATGAAATGTTTTGATGATTTCATAACAATTGCATAACTTACATCGAATTATGCTCAAATAGTTTCATGAAAGTTAAAATAATTAAAAAAATCAAAGTGATTTTATAAGTGTTATGAAATTCAAACAATTTTGTAGGTATCGGGTTACAAATTCTTATTATCGAATATATAAAAATATATTTAGCATTTTAAAATTCCGTTTTACATGCCTAAAAAAAGATATGAAATTCCTTTTGAATCATTATTTTCACTAAGCAAGGAAATACATTTTTTCCCTTTTACTTCTAAATGTTATTCTACTGGTAAAGTGAAGCAACTTCACAAGATGAATTTGTTTCCCTTTACTTGTAGGATAAATGTTGCTTTTATTTAGTTGCCTAATGCCTTATTCAAAGCCTTCTGAATAATCTGCTTCAAGTTGATGATCATTTGATAGCTTGGCATCTGGTTCTTATTCTCTAAGCATACCTCAGGAACAGAAAGAAAAAAGGCTATTGCTTTCTCTTTTCAAGTTTTTAAAAACATTTATTTCAGTTCGTTGAAATCAAGCATGAATTGCGAGTTATGAATAATGTTATTCTTTTCTGAACTTTATTTTTATGCATGTATTTAATTTCATGGGGTGATTTATATATAACAATCATTAAAGAATGTAATTTCAAAGTATTTGTTTGTTTATGTTCAAAGCGAATATTCTTTAAATTTCCAGAAAAATAAGAAATGTCTTTCTTGTAGCTCAATTAAACATTTAAGGTAATAACTAATAATTAATAACCAAAATTTTCAAAAAATTAGCCGCTTTGGTAATACAGAAATACTAGTATGGTGATGTAGTAATAACTAATAATGTAGTGATACTAATAATATAGATTTCAAAGTTGAAGATGATTCCTTTGGGGGATTTGGAAAGCAAAAATTAAATGGTTTGGCACAACATTCGGTATTATAAAAAAAAATCATATCTGTTAACATCAAAAATACATGTAAGATACTTTCTTGAAAAAAGAATTAAAGTATCTTACTTCGATCAAAAGAAAGCGCTTTTTTTGAGATATTTTCAAAAGGATAATAATGTTTTTGTGCTAATGTACATTGTTTAGCGAAATAATTGGGAATTTAGTCTATAAAGCAAAAGAATGGAGATTATTTATTGAAAGCTCATTACTGAACTTGAAGAGTGCTGCTCTCACCAATGGAATTTTTTTTGATACAAATCAGATAATCATCTTGTTCGTTTCGGTCAAAATGTAAAGGTATAAAGGGCTGATTTTTCCAATATTGTATGCTCTAATTTATCATCATGTGTTTTCACCAAAATGTTATGCATCCATCTTAGGTATCAATGCAAATATGTCAAGAATCTCTATTTTCCATCTTTTTGTAACTCCTGAGGAACATTGAGGATGAGATGCTTCCAGTATGGTGGTTGGATCTATTCAACTCGGAGGATTCACTAAATGCGAGGAGCTGGTTCCTCCCATCGGTGAGGAGACGATTCATACGTACTTAAAGTTGTTTAAAAAATTACTTTGTTGTTTCCAATGGCACTTACCAAGAAAAGTTAGCTGACTAACTTTAACACCGATTTCAAGCAGAAATTTTTATTTCATTTGTTTATCAGCAGCACCATATAGGACTAAGAATACGACTGAGCTACTCACTCATTACAACCCTTTTTACGAGACGGACTTTATTCATGACGAAATGAATTTATTCTCCTTCGTTTATCTACAGATAGTTATTTAGACCTGAAACAGAGAACGTGCCCCCAGTGGTATTATTCTCAACATGCAAGGCTTTGTAACTACGCAGATTTATAAGTGCTCCAGCCACTACCATACACAGGGAGTCTTTGACTAGCGGGGTTCTTACTCACAACACAAGGGATTTGAATCCAACTACCAATCAACAAGGCTATCCCGGCCTACTGAAAAATAATAATAATTAGATAAATAAGATTTTATAGTTTAAATATTACACGCATTGTACACCGTAATATTTCCATTAATAATATTTATTTATTTGCTGTATATTTTATTTTAATTAAAATAATAAATGATTGATACAAAACTATTCTTCGCTTGCGAGGAAAGTAGTTGAAGAAAAGTAACTTTACCTACAAATTAAAATTCATTTTTCTTGAAAAAAAATTATTAATAAAAAAATGGAGGTAACTTTAAAAAGTCTGCTAATTAATTTTCTCCACCTTGTGCAAAACCATGAAGTGGGAAGACAGACGTAAAAAATGAAGATAAATGCGTAAGTTCTTAAATTGTGTTTTTGACGTGGAGAAGCACACGCTTTGTTTAGGTCTGCTTCAGGGTAATTTTCCTTGTCATATCAAAAAAGTGCCTGCTTCTTTAGACGCAAGCACTTAATCTTGTTTGCTAATGCATCCTGTGCTCTCTGTTACGTTTAAAAAGGCCCGGCTATTATTTGCCATCTAAAAAGATCTCTAAAATATTTTTACTCCATTTCAGAAATATTGGAGAGCATTGTCCCGACCGTTTTTTACTACTCTGTTTTCTTCTTCTTTTCTTCCGACTCTAATTTAATTATGCAGAAAGCAAAAGTCTAGAAAAGATGCCATAGCGAAAAAATACACATTCTTGATTTATTTAAGCATTAAAAAAACTGACTACATCGGTTTTTTATTTTTAGAAGTGCTGCTTCACTCCGCTTTATATTCAAGGATATGTAATTAAATCTCACATGCTATTTCAGAGCATATAAACTAAGCAATCACCAGAAAACGTTATGCGATAAAAAATGAATTTTTAGGGTGTTTTTTTTTAATGTGGGTATTAGGGCCGCATGTAAATTATGCAATTACAAAAATATAAGAAAGCAGAAATCGAAGATGAAGAACGAAAAATTTAAAAATTTTCTGCATAAGAATATTTATTTATTTATGATTAAGTTGAGAATTTAAAAATTGTAGATAAAATCTGAATAAGAAACAGGGTACATAAAGGTTATGGATTAACGCTCAGTTTAAAGTATTAGCTCAGTTCAGTTAAATTGAAACACATTTTTTTAAGTATCCAAATTTAAATAATAAACTTAACTTACAGAAATTATAAATAAATTAATGGAAGCAGTCTCCCTGAAATTTTCTCGTACATTAAAGTTCGTACCTCTTCCACACAAAATCTTTCCATACATGGTTTTGTGTGGATTTCTTCCACACAAAATCGTGGACCATGAGTAAGACTACGGATTTTTTGTTCGGCATTAATACATTAATTACGAAATATAAGTTTTTGTCGCATATCAAATTTTTTTTTGAATCTAATCGATAGTACACTTATATAGGATAAAAGAGTCATAAGTACATACAGAAAATGTACTTATGATTTATGACATATGTCTTGACTCCTTTTATCCAGCCTTTTGATGCCAGAATTTGAAGAAAAAAAATACTGTTATAATTACAAGATCTCATACAGAATTTCATTTATTAATGTCATTCCGTTTACGAGTTAGAGCGTTTACTTGCATGCACTAGTAAACACCGACAGATAGCCAACCGTTAGAAACATTCAGTAGTAAATTTGTTATCTATATTTTCGACTATCATAGTACCAAATTTTATTGACGAGGTACTTTGCGTCTTGTAATTTTTATGTTTCCTTGTACTCAAAGATTCATACAAACAGCTTGCTTCTGAATGAATTTCGTTCAAAACTTAATAGGAAATAATAATAGGATCTTAATAGGATTTTAAAATTTGGTCTTAATTTCATGTGTCAAATTTTAAACACGTAAATCAAAGTATTTTTTATAAAAACATCTTAGTAAGGCTATTGAGTGAATATTTCCATTTATACAGTGATATATTTTTATATATCACATTTTTATAAAACAATTTATGATTTTATCCATTTGCTGAAAATTATTAAGCTGCTGGTTGCCTCTCGATGATTTGGCGAATATATATATTTGTCAAAACAATGTTTGTCATTTCTATTTACCGACTCATTTTATTTATACATATTTATATGTGCAAAAGTGTATGGTATATTACGAGTAATATTTATTATTATTAATTACTGATGCGCATACTACTCATAATTTATTAATCTTATTAATAATCGACAGCATCGTTTTTAACTCTTATATCTGGAAGGATCTATAAGTTCTGAATGTAAAAGTTCAATTTAAAGTTTTTAATCTAATTAAGTGTTTTCTCCATAATAACATTAAGAACTAAACTTTGTTAACTATTTTTCTTTTTTGATTGACAGTAATATCAAAAAAAAACCAAAATTTATTATTAAATAAAATCTACTAATGCGCATATTATACTCTTGCCCCGTTTCTATTCCAAGTTTGTTAATGATTATAACTTGAGAACTTCAAACTTAAGTCACTTTTCATATCAGCAAACGATAAAACAATGGCAATATTGTAACATATTCCTAAATCTCTTTTGGTGTGGCTTCATTGATTTTTCGTTTACACGACTTACTCCACTTTGTTCAATACACCCTCTCCATTAAGTTCCACCTCTGTTGCACTTTAAAATAATCTTTGGAATGAAATAATTTCTTGCACGATAGGGGAATTACATCAAAAGCCGATTGAGGGAGAAATATATTAGTGCTCGCATTTCCCATCTTCTGAGGTAAGATGAATACGGATAACGCAGTAATTAAACATTAAATCTTCAACAGTCCCCAACGATAGGGCCTTCTCACATGAATTATGCATTAAAGACGATCTTCGATTCCGAAATCCAGGAATACGGCATTCCGACTGTTCACAGACTTATCTCGTTCTATACACATGGGGACGCATCAATGGCAGAATAAAGATTTTTACTTCAGAAGACCGCCCGTTTGATCAATAGCCGAAGCAAGTGTCCATTCTTCGGTGCCTCTGGCAAATACTTTTTTTTCTTCATTCTCTATCTCCAGAGGATGATAAAAAAAGCAACAATAAGACTATTTCACCGCTGAGGACATTGGAATGAATACTTTATTCAACAAAGCTGTCCGTTGTTCACGATGGTGGCTGCGTTTACATGGAATGGAACTCAAGACTGTTTATTGAATTGTGTGAAGCCTTAACAAGACTTGTTTAAGAAAACATTTGAGGCTCTTTGAAGAACTTCTCTCAGATCAAAGATGTTTTAATTTCAAAAGTTTTTCAAAAAAAAATTCAAAGATTTTTTTTCAAAAAAGTAGAATAAATCGTTTAATTACTATTAAAACTATACTGAAAAATTTTTAAGAAATAAAAAATATATATATGACTTTACGCTTTTTAAAAAAAAGTAGAAGAAATAGTTTAATTAATGTCAAAATTATATGAACATTTTTTAAGAAAAAAAAAATGGCATTACGCTTTTTTAAAAAGGTATACGAAATCGTTTAATTAATGTTAAAAACTTTTAGAGATATACACATTTTTTAGATTCTAATTTTCTTTTACTGGCAAGGGTGTGCATATTAGGAATTAGAAGAAATGTGTATAAATTTCCAAGCGATTACATAGAATGGAGATCAAGTATTTTTATTGAATTGCAGGAAGCCTTAACAAGACTTATTCAAGAAAACATTTGAAGTTCTTTAAGAAACTTTGATCAGATCAAAAATGTTTTTTGAAAAGAATATTTTTCTAAAAAAAGAGAAATTCTTTAGCTAATGTTAAAACTGTACTGAAAAATTTTAAGAAATAAAATAATATGACATTATGCTTTTGGAATACAGGCTCTGCAATTTATGATTTTACTTTTGTTATCACTGCAGACTTTTAGAGATATGCACATTTTGTAGATTAAAATTTTCTATTACTGACAAGGGTGTGTGTGTGTTAGGGATTGCAAGAAATGCTTATCAGCTTCCAAGCAATTACATGGAATGGAGATCAAGTCTGTTTATTCAATTGCGCGAAGCCTTAACAAGACTTGTTCAAGAAAACATTTGAAGTTCTTTGAAGAACTTTGTTCAAATCAAAAATGTTTTTGAAAAGAACATAGTTTTAAAAAAAGTAGAGAAATCATTTAATTAATGTTAAAACTATACTGAAAAATTTTAAGAAATAAAGTAGTATGAGATTGGGTTTTTAAAATAAGGGATCTGCTGTTTATAATTTTACTTTTGTTATCACTGCAAGCTTCTTAGAAGTATACATAAATTTGCAGGTTCAGTTTTCTTTTATTCGCAGAGGTGCCTGAGTTATGGATTATAAGAAATGCGTATCGATTTCCATACGATTACATGGAGTCTGTTATTGAATTGTGTGATGCATTATTTTGGATTCTTTGAAGAATTCTGCTCAGATCAAAGATGCTTTTGAAGTAATTAAAAATAATAATTCTGTATTTTTCAAAATAAAATTGAGAAATCTTTAAGAAATAATCTAGTATGCTATTGAGGTTTTAAAATAAAAGATCTGTTAGTTATAATTTTACTTTTTTATCAATCCATGTCAAAGTGTTACATGTTTATTTTTATCCCAATATGACCCGCTATTCGCAAGGGTATCTGTGTTGTGCATTACAAGAAATGCTTATCACCTTCCATGCAATTACAAGAAATGGAGTTCACGTCAGTTTATTGAATTTTGTGACGCATTATCAAGACTTGTTCAAGAAGACAATTGAGATTATTTGAAGAATTTTGCTCAGATCAAAGAGGCTTTTGAAGTATTTTTTAATTAATTCTATTTCTTTTAATAACACTGATTAATTTTTAAGAAATAAGATCTGTTATTTATAATGTCAGTCTTTTTTTTTACTTCAATCCAAAACAAAGGGGCACGCAGACTTCGTTGGTCCAAATAGGCTCTCCTATTCGCAAGAGTGTCTGTGTTGTGGGTTACAAGAAATGCGTATCAACTTCCATGCGATTACATGGAAGGTAACTCACTTCAATGTATTGAATTTTGTGAAGCATTAGCTAGATTTGTTCAAGAAGATATTTGGGGACTTTTGAAGAAGGTCGCTTAGATCAAAGGTTGATTCTTTAGAAGTGATTTCAAATAAAAAGATGACATTTTTCAAATAATTTCAAAACTGACTGAAATTTTTTAATAAATAATTTAGTATGACATTACGCTTATAAAAATGACATGTTATTTATATTCTTCTAATATTATCATTAGTAGCCAGTTAGAGAAATGAACTCTTTGTTGATCCCAATATGTTCAGTTTTTCGCAGGGGTTTCTGTGTTGTGGATTACGAGAAATGCGTATCAGCATTTATGCGATTTAATAGAAGGGAACTCCAGTCTGTTTGTTGAATTGTATAAAGCCTTAGCAATACGTGTTCAAGAAAGCATTTTAGACTCTTCAAGAAACTTGTCTGATATCAAAGAGGATTTTCAAATAATTTTAAATAAATAATAATTCAATCAATTTTAAAACTGTACTGAAATATTTTTAAGAAAAAAAATCATATAGCATTATATTTAAAAATAAAGTATTTATTGGTTACAAAATGCGGGTTTTTGTTATCAAAATAAACCAATAAAGGGAGTGAACAATACGCTTATTCGAATATTCGGCTAGTCACAAGGGTGTCTGTGTCGCGGATTGCAAGAAATGTGTGTCATCTAAAAGTTATTGAATCTTAAATATGTCTGACAAATGATAGTAGTGAAATCATCTTGGGATTTCAGAGAATTGTGTTTTAATACATAAAAACTTCTTTGAAGTAACTGTCTTTTATAATATCTCTTCAAAATTGATATCTAAATAAATCTGCAATTATAGTCCTTAGAGATAATACGAAGTACCGTTGATAATTAAGAATGTTTCATTATTTTCAGAAGAAATATAGCCTTAATTATTCTCATAAAAGAAAAAAAAATCATTGCAAAGTATTTAATTTTGATATTTTTAAATTGTACTGACGGCATCCATTTTCCATAAAATTTTAACTGATAATAAGTAAATGATATAATAATATAGCAAATACTCAAGTTTTGCTATACATAAATTAGTGCCAAATCAGTAAACTCAAATCATAGAAATAAATCAAATGAAAAATTAAGCTCTAAATCATGGAAACTCTTCAGAATCTCAAATTCTAATTTTTGAAGATACAATGCAATGTGTAGGAGAAAGTGAAAAACAGTCGCTTACGACGACCAGCTGATTCGCAAAAATATAAATTATATTTAATTTTGGTTAATGCGTTTAGGTATAACTTTATATCCATGATTCTGCCGAATTGTCGGGTATTAAATCCTTGTTACTTTAATTATTTCTACTAATCGGTGTCTGTTTAATTCTTCTGTTTACTGTGTATGGAAAACACAGTAAACAGGAAAGGGAAAGTTTCTAATGGATTTAATAACATAACGACACCATATTGTTATATAAATGTAAGTTCTCCGTTTAACTAACTTTTGAAATTCAGGATATTGTTCCATTTTCTTATTCTTCTTATAAATAACACTAATATTAAAGAAAATCCTTCCTCTTAAGTTTCCAACAAAGGAAGAAATTCACGTTATACACTATTTGATGAAGCAATAAAGACAGTTTGAATTTTTGAAAACAATTTGCAGAGAAACAGTGAAACTTATTGTGAGAAAAAATATATTTTTAAAAGATTGCCAAAATTTAAGGAACCTTTCTCTCAACTATTAAACTGATATAGTTTAAAAAACATTTCATTTAAATTTTGAAAGCACGTTAAAATAATTTTTGTATATTTAAGAATGTTAACACTAGTAAATGTCGAAATTTAGTTTTATTTTTAATTTATTTAAAATTTTTAAATAGATGTGCAATTTCATCTTCTTAGAAATACATGTCCAAATTTCGCAGCCGCAGACTAAATATTCTTGATTGTTAAATGACAATACGTATACACGCTTTCATTTTAATTTTTATTAAGAACGGATACACAATTCTTTCTTGAATAGAAATACACTACTAATTACCGGAGTTTAAGCAATCCTTTCTTTTTTTTCTATTTGTTTCAATTTCCTCACAAAACCATTTTTCGATGATTCTATGTCAATAAGGTGAGAGACGAGGAAGAATGAACGCATTTACGGAGTTTTCCCTCTTTCTTTGACCTTGGTTCCTGCATAATGAAACACTTTTTCATTCATTTTTTTTTTTTGCAATTATATATGAGTATCGTGTAGTTTTTGAACTCATTATTTTATTTTAATTTAGTCTGCCCGTAATGCTAGTTAACTTTATAGAAAAATGCAAACATCTCCTCTATTTATGTTTCCCCTCTCCCTTATTTTAATGAATTAAACCAATTCTTACGCATGCGTAAAAAGGTTTTAAAATCCATTGAAAATCAATACTAGTGAATGAAAGGTGTTTTTTAAGATTTAATACATACAAACTTCAAGAATTCTGAAATATAGTTTGACAATGTATACTTAAACACTCCATCCTTTTGCGCATGCGTTGGCATGGGGTTATTTAGTCAAAATAAGGATGAGAGGAAACGCAAAAGGAGTAGATGTTTACATTTATAATAAAATAACCTTGAAATACTCGAGGGCTAAATTAAAATTATCCGGTAAGGAACATTTCGGTTCTCCCACGCACGTGAAAAAAGTAAGCAAAAATGTCTCTAATAAGGCGAAAAGATCAAAGAATGACAAAGAATTCTGAAAAATATCTCATCCTTTGGTATCTTCCCTCTTAATTAGATAGAATCGTCGAAAAGTGGCATTTACAAAATACTGATAGAAGCAGTAGGTTAAATGATTAATCGTGATTGCTACTTAACTTTTAGAAACGGGTGAGTGTATTTGAATTGCTGATAACTAGTGATAATAATACTATTTATAAAAAGATCTGCTATTCAGATATCAAGCAAAACTTCATTTCACTTACGGATTGTAAAATCTATCATTTCAGTTGACTTTTAATCATAGAAAGAATAAACGAATGAATACTTACATCTTCTGATAATTTTTTTCTCTGAACTCTCTGCAACTAAAGAGTACTTTGATTGAACGTAAATTGATTAGCAATATAAATTAGATCTTAATAAGATTAGTGACTTACTTTAATTAGATTGGCTAATTCTTTGAAGAATAGCGCCAGAATTCGCTCAACTTTTTTATGTATAAAAGATCAAAGTAAAATTAGGAAGAATCTTTGGAATTTTAGGAAAAAAGAGCGATCAAGCAAGATATATTTACTATAGATAGTACCACATAAATAAACAGAAATAAATAATGAAAAAATATTGTTATTACAATTAGATATTTTTCAGAATACTGAAAATAGAATCTGAGAATTCAATCTCATATAAAATTCCAAACAACTTTTGTCTTTTCTTCTAAATTCTAAACAATATTCTTTAATAAATCTTTTGTTTTTCTATTTAGAAAGAAATCTTACTTGACTTTTTATTAAAAATTTAATGTATGCATTTTGAAGTTTCAAGAAGAAAGTAAAATGAGACGAATTTCAGAACTAAATTCAATCAAGAAAAGTATAAAGATTTCAACTTCGCTTTTTATGATCAAAAGAAATGTTAACAAGAAAATTTCACATAAAAATAAGATTCGACAAAATATATCTTTTTTTTTTTGGAAATTATATTGCTGTATTTCTGATATTTTCTACTGTCTACTGTTTTAAAACTACACAGAAGAGATTTTATTTCAGACAAGAAATTTCAATTTTATTTTATAAGTTATAAGTAACACAATATAAGAAAAAACATTTTTTTTTATTATAAAAACTTATAAAATAAATATTTGAAAGAATAGTATTTAAATTATTTTTGTTCTGTCTTATATACATGTTTCATTTTGTTATTATCTAAACTATAGTATATGTTTCTAAATTGAAACGAGTAAGACGTTTTTGGTATTTAAAAAAAAACATAGTATTTGATGGATAATGTTGTTTAAAACTCCAAACCCCATGTTGTTAAAAAAAATCTAAATGAAACCGTATATTCAGTTGCATTTTATTTCAAACTCATAAATAACTATTAAATAAAATGAGCATGTGTTTCACTAAGATTTTTGTATCAATGAAATTTAATAGTTCAGCAGAATAAATTTAAAAGAAAGCAGATTTTTCCCAATAAATAAAAAATTACATAGCTAAGACAAATTTATATTTGTTAAAGTAAAGCATAAATTATAACTTATTTAAAAATTACATAAAAGAATCTAAACCTATTTGTTTGATATTTTTCTCTATCAATGTTATAGATAGGCATTGGTTTATATTTCTATGATTGCTTTATTAATGAGATTAATATTAGAATACCTTTAAAACTACATCGATTGATTATAATTGATTTTTACCTTTAAACCCTTAAATGTCGGGCATAACTTTAAAAAAAATAATTAAATTTATCATCTAAAGTATGTGAATAAGATTAACACTCTAATGTCTCATTTTGTTTATATGATGAATAATGCAAAGATTATTAATTCAATTGATAATTTGTTTTTGCCTAAATGAATGCCTAATAGAAATGAATAAAGGGGGGTTTTGTTTAAGATTACATAGTCCTTTGTTTTGCAGATGCAATTAATAATGCTATGTTTTATTCTATAAGGTGAAATTAAAAGTTTTTGCATGAAAATTATGGTTACCAAATCTAAAGTTATAACTACTACAATTAAAGTTATGAAAATCGAGTACTCAAACCTCAATAATGTGAACAAATAAAGAGATGAATTCTAAGCCACAAACTCTACTTAAAAAATATATTTAAAGCATTTTTCTCTAATTTATGCAATAACTGTGAATAACATCATTCATTTGAGAGAAACAAATGAAAAACGAATTCTTTTTTTCATTTAATAATTTTCAGAAAACAGTAACATATGTGTTTAGTACCCTATTCAAACTAAACATCAGCTCATTCGGTATATGCAATTCATAATTAAGCCTTGTAGATTTTAAATCTTTTTCTGTAATAACTGAAATGTTCTTAAATCCTTATTAAATTCCTCTTAGGGGCTTATTTGAACAGAACATATCATTTTTTTATGACTTTGCTGCATCTCAAAAACTGCACTGTGAAATTTCTATTTAAAGATTGTTTGAAAGTTTTAATAAAGTTTGAAGCATTTAGTAATCACACGCCTGAAAAGTGTTATGAATTTTAAAAAATGTTCAGCTTACATAAGGATATCCTGATAACACTAGAACATGCTACTTTTTTACCAACGAAATTTTTGATTATCTTTTACAATACTATATTACTGAGAAAGATATTACTTTTTCTCAACCTGTTACTAACTTTTGAAATCCTTTTTTCTCTTTTTTTAAATCTTCTATTCATCTAAGAAATGCAGTAATCAAGGAGTCGAGTAGTAGAATAATGTCGTCATTATCCTCAACACTCTAATTTATGCACTCTAATTTCCCTGCAGTTTTTAGTTCTCTGATTGGCTGCTGTCTAAAACTATATATTCTCGATCGCATTAGAAACGAAAAAAAAAGACGCAAATAAATAGTAGCAAATAAAAATACTAGTCCGACAATATAGATAGAAATGAAAATGGAAAATTGTAAGGAAATTCACTTTCTATTTTGTTTCTTAATATTGTGCTTCTGTCATATGTATATATATTTATATGAATTGTAATTATTTAATAAAAAGTAACTAAAACAAAAATTTCCTTTGTTACCCATCCAGCGGGCGCTGCCGTCATACCAACATGAAAGGTCGAATGTATTTCCCACATACGCT
>JAPMOQ010056168.1:0-37417 GCA_026543055.1 Argiope trifasciata
TGTGTGTGTGTGTGTGTGTGTGTGTGTGTGTGTGTGTGTGTTGGCGCTCTACAGACCAGTTCGTTGGACCTACAGCTACCAAATTTGGGACGTGTATACCTTGGGAGTCGAGAATGTGCACTTCCTAGAGATTTTTTTCGAATTTTTTAGTAGAATTTGAATTAATTAAGCGAAATTTTGGCGTTTTCTTGCTATAACTTCCAAAAATATTATCGCACAAACATGATTTTTATAAGTAGTTACAGATTAAAAAATTAACTTCCTAATGGTGTCAGTATTTTAACATATAACTTGAATTTTCATTTTTAACGAATGTGTAAAGAAATATTTTAACCATATTTTTAAACAATATATTTTGGACAAAGCAATAAAATTTTGAAACAAGCGAAAAATAATAAACGAGTAATGGGGAAAAATAGCTTTTTTAAAGTGTTGCCATCATATTAACAGAAATTCAGTTTAAAAAATAAATCAACTATAACTGCAAATTTAATCGGAAAAAAAAAAGTAATAACTTTCAGCACTTGACTGGATGAAATTAAATAAATATTAAATGTTATGTTTTCTAAAAAAATAAATGCAAGGCAAAGGTTTCTATTATCGTTTATAATATCTATATCATTAATTCAATAAATCATCTTTTTGTTACGGTGAACATGATTGAATTTATACAAGAAACGCATTCAAATACGGGCCAAATGGCTAATTTATAAATCATTAGTAATATGCATATATATTGTTTAGTACTGTTAACTTAGTATAAATGAAGTAAATAATTACATTTAATGTCAAACAATGCATCTATGAATAATGAGTTTAGGATTTTTTCATACTTTGCTCTATAAGCCATATTTTATAAAATATTTTTACTAATATTTTAAGTAAATGTTGTTACATCAATGAATCTTCTAAATCAATCATTAAAACTGACTGATTTATAAAAAAGTGGAATAGTATCATTAAAAAGTGCTTTTTTACATCTTTTCGTCCACCACTTTAGAAAAATATATCAATTTCAGACCAATCTATGCCCAGAATTACTCCAAGGCTAAAAATCAAATGTATATGTGTTTGCGTATATGAATGAATGTGTGTTCGTGTGTATTTTAATGCTTTACACACCAGACCATCTGATCTAAAGATACCGCACTTGGTATGTACATGTTTACTTTGTAGGATAAAAAAGTATACCTAGACGGAGTTTTTTTTTTAAACTTTAATTAATTAAAAATTAAGTTAACATTTGGAATTTTTCTGCAATAATTTTCGAAAACATTGCAACAACAAAACTGGTTTTTAAATCCTCTTAAAATGACTTTTTCCATAAAAAACAATGCTTTGACCTATAAATTTAGTTTCTATCTTTAATGATTTCTTAAAAATATTAGAACTATATTTTCGAACAATTAATTTCTCATAAAATGAAAATAGAATATAACCTGCAAGAGCATGTTAACAGTGTACTAGTGATTGCCGTCACTTTGACAAAAACTCAAACTGAATAATTAAATTAACTCTTATTGCAAATTAAATCGAGAAAAATGTGATTCTCAGCACGTGTTGAAATAGTAACGTAATGTTATGGAACAAATATAAGATGTGATATTTTCCATATAATTCTACAACAGCTGATTGCAAATTACAGGTATACATAGTGAGCTGGACCCAGAGGTAGTTGTTCCTCTACTAAGCAGGAGACGAAATATTCTTATTTATTTTATTGTTTACATTTCCTTCTATTAAGCGAGGTTGTGATGCAAAGTTGCAATATTTTAATGCTTTTTAAATTAATTAGCATATTTGTTGAGTTTCACAATAAACTTTTTTAAAAAACTACAGTCCCCTACTTATTATTGAGCTACAAACACATAGTACAATGAACAGACAATCGTAAGGCTTTTATAATAATACCGAGTTACGTGAGTATCGAAGTTTGAAATTTAAATAAATTTGGCTGCTAAGTTATAAAAACAGCAAGATACGTAAGAATTTAATTGAAAGTTTTAGAACATAATACTCATGACGAATCAGCTGGTCACCAAAGACGGATAGTTATGAATAAAATTAAAAATTAAAATATTTTCCACATTACTTCACTTTTTTGGTTTTATTTGTTTTGTTTTGTTTTTGTTTAATTTAACTTAAAATCTTAGGTATGTAAAACAAATTATGAAGTCTTTTTCGTTAAAAAATGAGTCATGAAGCGGGCCATCATAATAATAGCCATCAAGTTATGAATTGGGAAGTGGGCTTTATAAACCAAACTGAAAAAAACAATTATATTGAAACCTATAAAAGAATGTTTGAAAACTTAAACATCATTTTGTAGTTCATATTATAAGTTCAATTTTGCTATTATGTCTGTGATGCATGTATGTGCGTAAAACTGTTTGTCTCTTTCTATTCTATAAGCATAATAAATTGATTTAGAATCATTCAATTTTTCAGAAATAAATTTTTATAGATAGAAAATGCACTTCAAGGTGCCTTTTTTAAAAAAGGTATTTTTAATTAGCATTTTTAACAATTCTGTCAAAATTAATCAAGAATTTTGCATTTTTCCAATATTTCCAGGAATATTATTGCACAAAACGAATTTTTGTATCATATTAAAACTCTAAAACATATACTTTTAATTAATAAATTTAATAATTACGCATAAAATATTTAATCGTATGATTTTCTCCTAATGTTTAAAACAAAGTAAGAAAGACTACTCCATTATTTGTGTAGTTTGTATGTGAAATGAGAAAGATAGATTAGAGCAATACTAAAAATTGCTTGCAATCATAAAGCATTTTGTTTTTGTTTCATAGGTCTTGACTCCACTATAAATGGCCATGTGAAAATAAACAGAAAAAGTGTAAAGCTATTAAAAAAAAAACATTTTATATAGATATTACAATTTATATATTAATAATGTATATCTTATTTTATGGAGGAATCATGAATATTGTTCATGAAAGATTCATTTAAAATTAAACAAAACTAAATTTCTCCACAAACTAGCTAATCGCCAAAGGCAGCTAGAACTATAAAAGTTTAGCAAAAAAAAAAAAAAAAAGGTGGAAATGAATAGCGCCCAATTTTTGAAATACTCAATTAGTGAAACAATTCCATTGTGTTTTTTTTTGGGGGGGGGGCTTGTTTATTGCTTACAAAATATAGAATAAAATGCATGAGAGTTTACTGTTTAAAAGTAATCCATCATTATTAGGAAGAAAAATAATAAATACAATAATAAAACATTGTCATCTTGGAAAAAACTGCCATAGGAGTCAATTGAATATACAGCAACTACTGAATGCAACGATTGATGCAATAGGCTCCTTAACGTAGTAGAACATATTTCTCAAAACACGCATGGGCCGCGGTGGCCCGGTGGTAAAGTCTCGGCTTCGATACCCCAATCAACGCTCAGGATTTCTCATGACTGACTCGCCTGAGAATTAAAATTGTGAATATTACAAACATTTCCATTCAAAACTTCATAAATCGATCAAATTTGATAGTAGAAGATGGAAAGCTACATTTATTTATTTGAAAGTTGAAGTGTCAGGAAAATTTCGAAGAATATGATTACTTGTAACTAAAAGATGTATAAAATTTAGACTTAATAATTTTTTTAATTAGGTTTATAGATCAAAATAGAAATAAAATAGTATTATTCGCATCATTTAAATCTTTTTGAAAGTAAAACTAAAAAATGAATTTTATGATGATTCCAAGTAATTTTTGTTAAATAATTCTTGCAATCGATATTTATAATATAGCTCAACGTGTGTGTGTGTGTTGGCACATGTATACCTTGAGGGTCGAAAATGTGCACCTTGGAGCGATTTTTCTGAATGTTTAACTAGAATTAGAACTAATTAAAAATTTAGCGAAATTTCGGCGTTTTTCCGTCATAGCTTTCGAAAATATTATAGCACAAAATTGATTTTTAAATCATATTAAAGGTTTTTAAAAAATATTTTTAGTGATACTAGTATTTTAATCAACGAATTAAATTTCTATTTTTAATAAAGTTTTTGAAAAAGCAATTTAATTATATTTTTGAGCAATAAAAATAAAACTTAAGCTGTACGCGTGAGTTATGAACGAAAGGAAAAAAAATCCTTTATCAGTATATTGCCTTCAAATTACCGAAAACTCAATTAAAAAAAATGAAGAAACTATTATTGCAAATTAAACATATAAAAATATATTTTTCATCACATATGAAATGAAATATATTTTTCCGAAAAAGAAAATGTAAAGGGAAGTTTTTATCACTTTTAATATATTATTAACTAGCCGCCTTTGGTGACCAGCTGGTTCGCCATGAGTAATGCGTTCTAAAATTTTCAATTAAATCACATATTCATTAGCCAAAATTTAAGAAATAGTTAAAGTTAAAAGATTCAGTTATTAGTAGTTAAAGAGTCGGTAACTTTATTCGAAAAAACTTTTTGAGTTTAATGCTCTAACAATTTATCGATTATGCTTCCAAAATATTAAAAATGTTTTTTTCGGTGATGTTGCCAAAATGTTAAATATGCTTTTTAAAGAAAGCGAAAAAGGGAAAAAATTATTGAATTAATGATACAGATATTATAAACGATTATAGAAATATGCCATTAAGTCGGGATTTCAATGCATATCCTGTCTAAATTCAACCAGGTTTACTGTAAATAAAGATAATTTATGGAATTAATGATATATCTATTGCAAACGATCATAGAATCCATTGCCTTGCATTTATTTTTTTAGAAGATATCTCCTTTTATATTTATGTTATTTCATCCAGTCACATGCTGAAAGTTGTATTTCTTTAGATTTGATTTTCGATGATAGTTTTTTTTTTACTTGAACTTCCGGCATTGCTTTATTTTATTTTATCCAGTCACGTGCTCAAAAAAAGATGGTTAAAATATTTCTTTAAAAATTCGTTAAAAATAGAAGCTTGAGCTATACATTAAAACACTGATATCACAAGTTCATCTCTTTTTAATTAAAAGCTAAATATTCTTCATTTTTTTAAGCATTTATAGACTCGTGCTACATACTATGCAGCTATTTACTTCATTTAGACTTTTTTATAGATGTATTTCTATTATTAAACAAAGCTGATTTATTTAATTAATAATATTGTAAAAGTCACAAAAAATTCTTTGCATTTTCTTTTTTTTAAAAAGAAAAAACATATTTCATATTTATTTCATTTCATGCAGACACGTGCTGAAAGTTGCATTTTTAAGTGTTTAATTTGCAATAATTATTTTTTTTAAATTTGAGTTTTTATCTATCTGATGGCAACCTATTGATAAAAGATAATTTTTTCCCCTTCCACTCGTAACGTGCTCCTGCAGATTAAATTTTATTGTTTTGTCCGAAATATATTGTTGAAAAATATAGTTGAAATGCTTCTTTAAAAATTCATTACAAATAGAAGCTTAAGTTAGATGTTAAAATACTGATACTATTAGAAAGCTAATTTTTTTATCTTTAAATTGATGTTAAAATCATGTTTATCCGATATTATTTTCGGAAGTTATAGCGGAAAAACGTCGAAATTTCGCTTAAATTTTAATTAATTCAAATTCTAATTAAAAATTCGAAAAAAGGGCTCCGAGGTGCACATTCCCGACCTCCAAGGTATACATGTGCCAAATTTGGGTGCTGTAGGCCCAACGGTCTGGCCTGTGGAGCGCCAACACACACACACACACACACACGCACACACACACACACATTGAGCTTTATTATAAGTATAGATATAGATTAAATAAATCAGCTTTATTGAACACAAATATGGTTTAATATATATATTTTCAATTCAAGGCTCAGCGGCTAATTTGTAAAACTTTAATACTAAAAATAAATCTATAAAGAGGGTCTAAATGAAGATAATAATTACATAGTATATAACATGAGTCTATACATGTTTTAATAAATAAAGAAAATTTAGCTTTTATCCATTTTCCCTGCACTATGAATCATATTATTCAAAAAATAATATTTTAAATAAAAAGATATGACATCAATCAACTAAGTCAGTCTTTAAGACTGACTGATTTATGAACATATCAGTATCACTATTCAATAAAAGAGGAGAATTTGAGAAATTTTCTTGATATATTATAAATTGTGAAAAATATTCTCTAGTACGCCCAAGACTTAAATGCTGAAGGACTCCGCTTTCAATATTAAAATCTTTTTTTAAAAAAAATTGTTTCTGTAAAAATTGCTTTTATATTAATTGCAGCTTAATCATCTGCATTTTAATTTAATATTGAAATTTTGCGGGAGCTGACAGATAATTAGAAAGACATATAATACGTTACGGACTTAAGACATTTATAAATGCACGTGTAACTTATATGACTATCAAAATGTGAACCTTCAAAATATTTTTATGAAGTAGCTATTAAAAGACAACATATATAAAGTATTTAATTGACAATGACGCTAACCATTTTAAAGAGTATTAAGATTGGCCAACGGGATGGTCACCAAAGACGGCTAGTAATAAATTAAATGATTTGTGAAAAATTATATTTATTAACAGAAAATGCTCTAAAAATAAGAAATATGGGGTTTGTTTTCAGTATCATATTAAGTCAAGTAAAATTTATATAATGTAATATAATAAATAAACAGTAATGTAATATAATATGTAATGTTATAGTTATCTATACTTACAATAAAGCTCAATGTGTGTGTGTGTGTGTGTGTGTTGGCGCTCTACAGGCCATACAGTTGGACCTACAGCTATCAAATATGGTAAATGTATACTTTGGAGGTCGGGAATGTGCACCTAGGAGCCCTTTTTTCAAATTTTTAATTTTAATTTGAATTAATAATTTAATTTATACTTCTACTGTGTGTCGAAAAGCATCTGTACTGATTTGTATTCATTTGTTCTTAATTTAAAGATACTAACAGACAAAGAGAATCGTCGGATATCAATCTAAAAATTCTATAATGGACCAATGTTCCTATTTCTCCTGTGATGTAGAGTATAAAACTCAATGTTCTTCAAAAACTTATAAAAGCTTTTAATTTACTTTGCTACATCTAATTACATTCACGGTTATCTAAAACTACGACGTACACAAAACATTACATAAATCATAAAGATTTTGAAAACAGCAAAAATTCATAGAAGATGCCAGGTACAAAAAAGAAACAACAAAAATATCCTCGCAACTACTTGGTTTTCTGCAAGAATTGACATTAAAAAGAGCAAATGAACAGATTTTTCTTTCAGAAAAGATGAATTTAGCGCTCAAAATAGTTACCTAATGTGGTTGACAAGTACCTAGACATTTGTACATAGTTCGAGTTGAAGTTGAAGTTGAGGTTGATTAATTATTTTACTTTTAATGAAAGGAAGCTGCAGAACTGAAATGAAAATGGAAAATTGAATGAATTTTTAGTTCTAGTACGACATAAAGTCCATAGGAAGGAGGAAAAAGCAAACTTTACAAGAACAAAGAAAATGTATGGAAATCTTCAAGTATAAGGTTTATAAAAAACCATATTCCCAGATTTTATATAAAACATCTTTATAAATAGCTAAACAAATTTAGACATTCGTATATGTAGCTTCACATTTGTGAAAATATTAAAACTAAAAAAGAAAAGGAACACATTTTAGAAGTTTTATAAAGTCTAGTTCATTTACTTCTAATATTTCGATTTTAAATTTTGCTAAATAATGCAGTGAGCGGGTATATTTGTCAAATTTTAAAAAAATAATCTCATGTGATTTTTTAAAAATCACGTGAGTTTCTGTTTTATAATCAATTTGCGTTCTAACTGTAACTTGTGTTATTTCATATAAACATAGAATACAATAACTTAAATTATGTCGATATAATTCTAATACCGATTTTTTTCTGAGATTAGTGCATTATTTGCCATGAAGATTTTTAATCACAGTAATCAGGTTCGATGGAGGTCTATGATAACCTTCATCGGCATTTAAGCATGATGACTTCGAAGATGCGTTTCCATGTAAGTTATAGTAATTTGTTTTAAATGTGTGTGCTCTATTTTGAATTATAATTTCATTCACGTTCTATATGCTAGTTTGTTTACGTGTATACATCCAAATTTCAGTATCATAGTAATTTAAATTGATATTGTAATTTAAATTATACTTTTCTAATCAATTTGTATATTAATAATTTACAACGTTTGAAAATTGCTTGTAGAGGAAGCAAAGATTACTTCATAAAGAAGAAATAAATCGAATCTGAAAGTATTTGGGCTAACGGAACAGGAGTTAACTCATTATGGCTTCGGGAGGTATCGCCCCACCACGAGTTTCCTATATCTTAGCTGAATTAGAAGATGTTGATGCTGTTTTTGTCCCAATAAAAACAGCTAGTCGTGTCAAAGTAAGCCGAGTATATATGTGATCACATTTCAATGGGAGATGTTTTATTACTATTTATAATTCATGTTTTCTAAACTTATTATTCCAATGTAAATTATTTTATAGTTCTTTTTAGTTTCATTTCTGCTCTGTCAATTTTATTAAATTTAAACCTAAAAATAAATAGAGTCTTTTTTTTTTTTTTTTTTTTTTTTGCACACAAGTTGCATTGATAATCTAAGTTATTTTAGATGCTGAATTTATTTCTGACCAAATCTACTTGTGTATTTATATATTATAACTATTAACAATAGTAGTAAAATCACAATATAAATAGAATAATTAATGTTTATGTATATGGGTAATTTGATATTCACTCATTCAAACATAGCTAAGAAATTCTTATAATGCAGTTTTGATTTATTATAATAGTAATTCGAAGTTAATATAAAATTATTGAAATTTCTGTTATGTTTATGCTTTAAACAAGACATTTATTTTTTAGAATTATAACAAAGTGTTAATATTTCTTCATATGTTTCAATTATTAAAAATATCATTGATACTTTTAATGATTTAAAATACAAACTGGAATTTCCATTTTTAGTTAATGGATTTAAAAAAAAAGTATAATGTAGTTTAAACTTATACTTATTTCATTGTATGTTGAAATTTAAAGAGAAAAAAAAAATACTATATAACTTAACTCATTGGTGCATTTAAATTGAAATAGATTGAGATTTTAAAAGGTAATAATAATGAAATAATTTTTAAATACCTTTCATAACATATTAAAATATGTCACTAATGTCTTTGTTTTAAATCTCTTTAAGGATGGTATAATTTTACTTTACCTGGATATTTTATTTAATCACAACTAATTTTTTGAAAAGTTGTATTTATTTTTTACTTGCATATTACAGAATATAATTACTATAAATTTCATTCACCGAAACAAGTTTAATGATTCTCTTGAGAATATCATAAATATACTTCTTTGTATATGAGATTCAGTATCATCTAAAGAAGAAAAAATTTGGACTCCCATAAACCTGACACATATGATTTTAATGTAATGTAACATATAATTTTAGCTTGTAATAGCTTTTACTAATTACGGGCATCAATGTATAATTTCAACATACTTAAAACAAGCTGAATTATTAGCTTTAAATTAATATCTTTTATTTATAATTGCATATGTTTTTTATTTCAGTATACTTGCTTTGACGTGTCTCGTCATTATATAGTTTTTGGAACTAATGCAGGAGGGGTTGTTTTTTTGCAACATGACACTCTATCATATATTAAAACTGTGACTGCTAAGGTAGGATTTTTGTATTAGTATGTCTTATTGCTTTACACTAATCATTGATATAGATTATATTCTATTGATGATTGTAGTGGAAGCTTCATAAGCCAAATAACATCCTCAAGACTGAGTAATCACTTTTAGTCTTGTGGTTATATTATCTGGCTACAACCCATAAGATCGAGTTCGATCCTAGCTATTGCCAATAGTAAAGTTGGTGACTTAGGATGATAAACAAACAAATGCAAATTGTGGAGCTGTGGTGCTGCCCCCTACCTGAAAAAAAATTTAAAAAGGCAAATTTAAAAAAATGGTGATAAATGATCAGTCTATAAATAATAATAATAAATGTGATAAATATAAATATGCAATAAGTAATCAGCCAATAAAATAAATATAAATAAAACTGATAAATCAGCCAAAAAAGTGTTAAATGCATTAAAAACAGCTCAACAATAAGATCACCACCAAACAGCAACAAAATATCAGTCGTCTCATCTCTTAATGTTGGGGGAATAATGTATTGGAAGCTTTATAAGCCAGATAGCATCCTCAAGATTGAGTGGTCACTTTTGTCTTGTGATCATGTTGTCATTCTATAAACTCAAACATTGCGAGTTCAATATTAGCTATTAAGAATAGCAACAATGATCTATTATTTAGGTTTATTTGATTATTACACCTTTTTATTAAGTAAAAAATTATTCATATGAATATTTCATATTTTAATTTTGGGTTTGCAAAATATTAATGACATTTGATTATATATATATATATAATCTAGCTTTGTTAAATTCAATTTATTTTCCTTCATTTATTCTATTCAAATTTCATAATTTACATCATTATAATCAGTTTTACATCACCAATAATTACCTGTCATGTAAATATTATTTTATATACTTAATTTATTTCATCTTGTAAGTGAATTGTAAATAATTATTCGTATTTAATTATATTTCTTAATTTTTCTATTACACAATGCTATCTTTTTATTGCTAGGGAATTAAAAAATATTGCTATATTTAAATTATTATGCTTTTCTAACCTTCTAACACCCATTTCGACCAAAATGGCTGATACATCCACTGAATAGATGAAATGCCATATGCCTACTTTTTACCTGTTTTTAAAATAAGATCACAAAATGGAACAATGTGATATTATCTTTCTTGTAATGGTCTCTTTCTTTCCCACAATTACTATTGATTTATGTTTCTAGAAAGTTTTGAAGCCAGATGCTTCATTTACATTAACTTTTTACTTGCTAATGCTTAAAATCTCTAAAATGTCTGATGATAGATAATTTTTTTTATTGTATTTAAATTTTGTGTTTAGCAACAAATCTGCACTAGCAAAAAGCATTTGAAAGGGGAAGGAGATGTGTTTGATTTGGTTACATTCAGTACAATACTTACAATATTTATAAATGTTAGCTAGAAAGAGAATATTTGGTACTTTTCCATCATACCGATGTAAATCTTGCCTTGAATAATGCATTCTAAAATTTTCAATTAAATACTTACGTACCTTGCCTTCTTTATAACTTGCCAGCCAAATATATTTAAACTTCAAACTCCTATAGTCATGTATCTCGTATTAGTATAGAAGCTCTATGATTATTTGTTCATTGTACTATATATCTATCGGATTTGCAATCAGCTATTATGAAATTATGTGGAAAATATCGCATCTAATACTTATCCCATAACATTACGTTACCATTTCAACACGTACAAAACCTACCTTGGGTTAATTTGCAATAAGAGTTCATTTATTCATTCCATTTTATTGTTTGTCAAAGTGACTGCAAAGAACTGGTACACTCTTAACATGCTCTTGAACGTGCTCGAGCAGATTAAATTAAAATTTTTTTGTCCGAAATGTATTGTTAAAAAATATGGTTAAAATATTTCTTTAAAAATTCGTTACAAATAAAAGGTTAAGTTATATGTTAAAACACAAACACCATTAGAAAGCTAATTTTTTAATCTTTAAATGCATGAAAGAATCGTATTTATGTGATAACATTTTCGCAAGTTTTAGCCGAAAAATGTCGAAATTTTGCTTAATTTTTAATTAAATCAAATTTTAATTAAAAATTAAAAAAGGCTCCGAAGTGCGCATTCCCAACCTCCTATGTATACATGTACCAAATTTGGTAGCTGTGGATCCAGCAGTCTGGCCTGTAGAGTGCCAACACACACACACATTGAGCTTTATTATAAGTATAGATTATTCTTACAAACAATGTGAATTTTTGATATGTGTTAGTATAAAATTTTTATTTAATTGATATGATTTCCCTTTTAGGAAGGCCCAGTCTGTCAAGTTGCCTTGTCTCCTGATGAAAATGTTGTTGCTTTTGCCACTAGGTAATAGTGCTCGTTTTTATAGCAGCTCATTTTTACTGAAATTAAAAATTCTGCTGGGATGTCCGAATTTGTTTACACATATTGACATTAACATAAATTGTATATATTTCATAATTATATCTAATTTTGTGCTATAATAGTTTTTAGAATTTTTCAAATTTAATCACATTTGTGCCATCCAAATCCTTTGTGCATATAATGAAAGTTGATTAATATAGCCTTTAAAATGGAAGATCTACCTAGCTGTTATTAAAATAATAAATACCAAAAATAGACATTATTAAAATAATAAATTCTAAATATTAATAATGAATAAAAGTACAGTAAGTTTTATTCAAATTCTTAATACTATTGATAAGGAGTCAAAAAACAAATAAATATGTTATAAAAAATTTTTAATTGTTACTTAAAACAAATTTTGTTGAATCAATTCAGATTTTACTTCTTTTGAAATAAAAGTCCCTTTCACTCTCGTAAATATAAATTTATTTTGTGAATAAATGCCATTTAGCCGCAAGATGAAATTAAGATAAGTGGAATCATTAGATAGTTTTATCAGTACTTAAAGATTAAAATAAAGAATTTCTTGTTTAAAGTATAACCCCTTCAAAGTAATTACTAACTAATTTGAATTTCAAATGCAAATGGTTTATGTAATCTTTTAAATATTCTTTCCAAGCACAATTACCAGCTTTAAGTTGGATATTCTAGCCTTAATGGATCCAAATTAGAAGATGGAAAACTATTTTGCTTTGAAATTTAATCATTCATCTTGGATTAACACAGTTAATGTTTACTGAACACTAGCATATTATGTCTTAAATTTCTACTTTGTTTATGAAATCTTTAGTGACCTCTTTAACAGAATTTAAATACGAATAAATGGAAATGAATTTTAATTTTGTTGTTATTAGATCTAATGACCTTCCAGCTACTATTAAATTAATTAATTGTTACTATATTCAAGTTAATATAATATATTTTGTGTGATTTTTATAATTTTTTTTGTCATCTAATTCATTTTCTACTGTAATCAATTGTTAATGAATGCAATTGTCTAATGAATTGCTAAAAGACTTGATAACTTTAACCATATTAATGTTAAATAATTACAAAATAGATTAAATTTGTTTGCCGATTTTAAAATATACATCCCTCTGTAAAAACTTTGACACTTATTGAAGATTTAAAACATTACAGAAAACTTTTAAAGTATGTTACAGGAGTGGTCACATTACCAAATTACTTTCTATGGCCTATTTGTCTATTCTAAAATTAATTTTATATATTGAATGCTTTATATGAAATATAAATTTGATATATCATATCTTTTGTATTTCTTTAGATGTGCCCTGTTAACCACTTCTCATATAATAATGTGTCTGAGACGCGCATCGAATTATTGAATTTTTAATCTTCAATTAAGTGAAAAGTATTAATTTAAAATGATAAAAGTCACTTGAAACATATTATTATTAAAGAAATGAAAATAATAGTAAATATTACAATTAGAAAGCTATTAAATTCATCATTTAATTTGGAAGTTAAGAAAATTCATATGTCAAGTGGTTAAATAAATTAGGAATTATATATACTTTTGTATATGTGTAAATGTAATTCCTGGCCTACTTTACAATAACTAACACAATTATTAATTTTTGCTCTTGATATTATCATTGTTGATAATAATCAGCTTTATATGGGCTTTACTCCTTTTTGTAGTCGGGGTGTTACTGTCATTATGGAACATAATGCAGAGCGTGGAACTGCTCAAGCTCAAAGATTACAAATTTCATTTGAACATCGAGGAGCCGTTGTGACGGCTATGCAGTGGAATGTTTCATCATCTAAAATATACATTGGAGATGACAAAGGAAGAGTTTCTGTCATTAGTGTTTCAACTTCAAGGGTCAGCAATACAATTTTGTATTATTCATTTTCTTTTCTTTAGAAATTTGTTTCAAATAAAAATTTACTCGATTCATTGGCAGTGCTCAGATATACTTTCTGTAAATAATGCCAATTTTTGGTCATTTTATAGTATTAATTAGTAACTTTTCAAGTATTATACATTAATATAAATGAATATGACATACATTAAACATGGAATTGTGTTCGAAATTTTAAGAATTTCAATGTATTCATTTATTTAAATAAGCATTTAATTAAAATCTTTGTTGGTGTTAATGTTTTATTTTAAAGATACTGATGTATGTTTTCATGTTATTTTCTATGTCTGAATTAATTTAGTATTTCCCAGCAAATTAGGGTTATATTGTGTTTAATTTGATATTTAGACAAGAAATATCTTTCAAGTTCCAACAACAACCCTCATGAAATTGGATTCAAAAGTAGTGCAGTTAGATTTTGCTCAAGATCATTTATTGGTCTCTACTCTTACTAGATGTCACCTTTGTGATACAAACAAGTATGTTAAAATATTGAGTTTATATTTATTAAACAAAAATTAAATTCGCATTTTCATAGTGAAAATCTTTCGAAGATAACTAATTAGCTGATGATTACAAAAAATTATGCCAATTAATTTTTTCAGTCATTTTACAAAATCAAGCTTAACTGTTGAAAATTGCATATCAGTATCATATCCTAGAAAATATATATTAATATTAGTGTCTGATTTAATGATAATGTGCATGTATTTCATTGCTTTTTTTAAAAAATCTGTGTTTAAACATTAAAAGATATGAAATCTTTTTCATATATTTAATATAAATAATCTTATTTATTAAAAATATTTTATAAAAAATCTTATTTTTTTAGAATAGTTAATCTGAAAAAATAGTTTTTAAGTATGAAAATAAATATTTTTTTTTTCTGTCTGAAATTGTATTTTTAATAAAAATTAGAATATTAATTGCATTAAATCATTGTTTTGTTTTTGTACCTGCTGTAACTAAATAAAATGATTTTTACTCTCTAAAAATCTGTTTACCAAATAAATTTTTTATATCAATTATTATTTTTTAATAGGCTATTAAAACTTTGTAAATAATATTTTAGAAAAATTGAATTTTTATGTTGATTGATTTAAAATGTCAACAATATTAGAAATATTTGAAAATGTCTACAATATTAGAAAACGATAATGATAAAATAAATTTTTCTTTTAAAGGAAACATACTTTTTTTATTAATAAAAAAACAGTTGCTTAATTGAATATCACAAATTTGCTAAAATTTTATTTGTACTTTATGGTATGTGTGAATGAAATTTAAAGAAAATCTGTGTGATGCTTAGATTTTTTATGTATGATACTAGTAATTTATAAGTACAAAAAAAAATCATTAAGTTTTTGTAAATTTTTCATTTAAATCTATTATTTTTATTTGTAAGATTCCTTTCCTTTTGCTGTGATCAATGTGTAAACATATCACTGCAACATCTGCTCTGTATTTATATAGCATTTTTTTTTTAATTATTGGGTAATAAATATTAACTAAAATTTGTACCATTTTGACTTTTTTTTCTTTTAGAGAATTATTTATGACTATTGGAAAAAAACTTAGAGATGGTGAATATGGAGCTTGTTTTTATCCTGGAGTGAGGTCTGTTGATCCATGTACGATATACTCTGCCCGTCCAGGCTCAAGATTATGGGAGGTAATACTCTTTACTTATTTTTGTGTTTAACCCTTTAACGGGCGGTGGTTTCACTGCAAAACCACCATTTTCAAAAATTTATTTCTAAACGCGCAGTGGTTCGACAACAAAACCGAAAATTGAAAAATAATCTCTTATCTTTAATAATTGCCTGTAGATGTCAGCACATAACTTAATTTAGTTTTTACCTATCGAAAAATGCATCATTTAAAATGCTGTTTTCGCATATTTTTTATTCGATTTTTTTTCGGCAAGTACATAGCAACAAAACATCTAAATGTGCCCATAAATTTGTTGAATGTAGGCCCCTGTAGCACACAATTTTTTTTCAAATCAAACAACGAAAAAAAAGTTCACCAAACTTGACTTTTTCTTAGGTGGTTTCATGCGATGGATGCGAGGTGTTTTCTCTTTCAGCAACCACTTGAAGAAACAGATGTTTCTTCTTTCCTTTGCCTCTCTGTCTCAGTAAATCAAGAGGGGGATAATTTATATTGGTTTGGCCATGTGTTTTGTGGGTGAGGAATCTGTTTATATTGAGGTAAGGATTATAGGGAGTTTGAAATTCTTCCATATCAGAAAAAAGGGAATAATGCGTCAAACCATACCTGATTTTGAAACTGAACCATCAGCAGAAATTTCAAACATGGGTAATTAGGAAATAAAGTCAATCAGGAAATTATTTGTGCATCCTTTTCTTGATTTTTGAATTTTATAATTTTTTTTTCTTGTTGCAAAATTTTTTTTTGTTTCTTTACCTTGGTTATCCAATCTTATAACTTTTTCATTTATAATTTTTTTTTCATGTTTTAAGGTTGTGTAGATAATTTTCATTGATAATATTGTATGTTTTTGTGTTTCTATGAATGAATAATGAATAATTGTGTTTCAAAGTAAATTCAAAAGTTTCATTATTTATCAGAAAAAAATGTAGGTGCGCGGTGGTTTCACTGCGAAACCACCACCCACAGTGGGGTGTAATCCACTATAAATTTTTTTAAAGGTATTTTTATTCTCTTTAGACCCTATGCATGTAAATTAATTACATCCTTTTTAAAAATTCAGAAAATTTAAATTTGCGCGCGTTAAAGGGTTAATGTTTGCATATTAAAAATCTTTCTTTGTTTATATGTTAAAACATTGTCAGTGATGATGAAAATCTATTGCAAGTAGCATATTTATTTACTTTGAATTATTCAGTTTTTATTATATTCATTTATTGTTCAACTTTCAATTCATTCTGAATAATCACTTGATTTTTTTTATTTCTGATAAACATTGGTAAAATTAAGGTATTAATATCATATCATATACATAAGCAAATAACAATAATTTGAGCACCATATTTGTTTCCAAACATTTCCTATATGAAAAACTGTTTGCATAAACTAATAAACCTTATAAAGGAACTTGCGCAAAGTTTGCATCTAACTACTCTTCTAGATTGTTTTATAGAATACTTACATTAAAAAACAATCTTGAATATATAATTTGGATTCTTTAACATAGTGCAATATCCATGTCAAAAATTACAAGACACTACTTTAACTTATTTTATGTCCAATATTGTTTTGCATAACCGTTTGGTGTTGATTTTTTTAAATCAATTCTAAATTATTTTTATATTTCTCAACTTCTTTAAATTTCGTTTTGCTTTATATTTCTGTTATTACTATCATATTATCACCACCTTATCAGAGGACTATTTGCAACAAAGATTTTACACCAACAGGAGTAAAAAATTAGCTAAAATATTTTTTAAATATTTTTTAATTATTCTTATATTTTAATTCCCCATACATGTATTATCAAAGTTCTCCTAATTTTTTTACATTTAAAAAAATAGATTGTAGATGAAATACAAAATTGTTCTCTAAACTTTAAAAGCATAAAAATTAAATTTATTTCATATAAATAAATTAGTGCGCAGTTTGAGTAACTTCAGCAAAATCAATTGATTAGTAATTATTAAGCAAATTTCATCTTAATTGCATAGTTTTTTTAAAAAAATTTAAATTGGTAGAACTAATTTTTTTTCAAAGAAATGCTCGATTTAAAAGTAGACTTGAAGATGTGATTGTGCATCATTATTTACTGATTTGAACTTTTTTCTGTAATTTGATATTATCTGTTAGTTTGATTTGAATGTTATATTGAATTACTGTACTTAAAATTATTAAGTAATAAAGTATTGTTTTTTAGACAAATTCAACCATGTCTATTAGAAAATGCTGTATTTATTTGTTTAATTAAATATATGTCTGAAAAAATTTGCTAGTATTTAATTACATAAATGTTCCTACATTTTATAAATTTAATAAAAGAAACATTTTCCCATTAAATTTTTTTTTCTAAATTTATTTTTCAATAAACTGTTTTAGGAAATATTCTTTTTCAATTTATGGAACATTCATGATTTCTAAGATGAACTAATAATTAGTTAAATTCATGAATATTCTTTTAAAAAAAGATATAATAAAATCTGAATAGCTATTCATTTGATAGCAAATAAACATTATATAATTATTTCAACTATTATTAAATGAAATAGAGTTGTAAAATATTTAGGAAGTTAACACTTCACTTTTTGTTGTTCTTGTTTAATAATATCAAAGTAAGATAATTTTGTCATTTTCAACTAATATTCATTATTACCATCTCTACTAAAAGCAAATGCTTGTGTGTATTTCTCTGCGTGTTGCTGCTGAACAAGACAAATCTTGAGTCAATTATGAAATATAAATATACTTGGGATAATAGAAATGTGTACCTTCCAAAAATTCCTTAAATTTTTACTTAAAAATTGAGTGCTAATTTGGATTGTTTTTAACGATCATGTCTGAAAATTTTAGTGCATTATTTTTGTATCATTTTCATATGAAGAAAATTATGCATTATTTGTAACATTCTGTATTGCTGTCAAACTAATTTCATTGTTTCAACAAATATTTACACATGAATACTTAATAATAAACATGTTTTCTTTTGCCAAATAAATGCAATATGAATCTCATATTAATCATTAGAGTACAAGATTGAGGCAATTCCATTTTATTGCTTCACTTGTTCGTTTGATATTTTCTTACAATTTCAAATATATTCTTTGTTTTTGTGTTTAGCTTTTCTATGTCAACCGATTTTTTATTGCAATTCTGTTTTCTTTGGAATTTGTACTTTTCAGTTGTTTTAACCCTGTAATGAACTTTTATAGTTTAACAAAGAACGTGTTTTTACTGTATTTTGAATGAGATTTGTGATGACTGAAATAAAAATTACGATTTCAGCCATCGTTTCATTCAGATCAATCCTTTTTTAATAAAATAGTCTAATATTTTTTTAATTAAAGAAGATGAAATTGTAAATAATTAGTTTCCTATGATGAAAAAATATTTTGTGCATTTTAATTTTTTTGCTGCATTAATATTTATCTTGGATATTTCAGCATTTTTTTTAATTATTATTATTTATTTCCTGCTTTCCAATTAATTCTTTGTGTTCTTTTAATCATTAATGTTTTCTTTCTATTTCTTGTTTGAACTTAACATAAATTGCAAAATTTAAATTTAGTTCACATATTTGAATTTATATTATAAATTGACCAAAATCAGCTTGGCTCAAATATTGTAACAATTGCCCATTTTAATTTTACTTGTGAAATTGGATAGCTAAAGGAATATAATTGAACATATATGTCCATCATTTTTGTTAATTTATTAAACTCTTCTTGTGATGAAAAATTAATCTATGTTTTTAGATTGAATTGAATTTAATAATAACCATCCAAAATTCTGAAATAGTCATCATTGCTATTAACAAATATGTTATAATTTAGATGCATTAAAGTGTTAATTTTTTTTGTGTGTTTATCAGGTGGATATAAAAGGAAATGTATGTTGCACTCATCAGTTCAAAGCAGCATTGGCTATAAAACCAGAAAAATTGTATACTTTTAGGTAAATATTGTCTGAAATTCATTTTAACTATACCTTCATATTCTTCATATAATGACATTACGTTATAAATAAACCCTTTTAAACTCTTAACTGCATCTTTTAACTTAAGTTTTTATTAAATTATATGGGATGCATAATATGGGTAAGCAGATTATAAAACAATATCTCCTTTGCTTATGTAATTTTTAGTAGACAAAATGAAAATAAACTCTTAACTGAAACACTTGTATCATTTTAATGATATCTTTTAAAATCTTACTGAGGATATGGCTTTCTGAGAACTGACAATAAGCATGTTATATTATTTATTTATTTTATTATTATTGTTTTTGCTATATATATTTTCCAATCACTTTATATAGTAGAAATAACAAAAATTTATTTTTTGAATGTCCAAATTTGTTTTAAAAATTTGCAGTTAATGAATATTTATTTGATAAAGTTATATTTTAATTTATATTTAAAATTTCCTCTTTTTTGTTGTTATTTTCAGGAATGAAATCAGTATAGATGAAGGAGATGAAGAATACAAACCTCAAGCAACAAATTTTCAAAAGCTTCTTTTAATATGGCCAAGGTATTATTTTTATTCTACTTGTAGAATAAATTTATCATTTATTCTAAATCTCTTTAGAACAATTAAATTTTATATAAAGCTATGTAGATTAAACTATTTAATCTAGAGTAAATTTATCATTTATTATTGCTTTATTATCTCTATGCATAACAATGAATACAGATCATTGCATTTTAAAATCTCTGACATTATTTTATTCTAATGCTTTAAATTTACTATGCATCTTTATTAAAAATTTTACAATTTTATATAGAAATATCTGTAATATTATTTTTAAATCCATTGGCTGAAAGTTTATCTCTCATCCATGCCCCATTTCAAAATCATATTTATTTGCACCACAAATTTACATTGTCTTCATAATTATTTTGTGTCTGTAAATTTAATATTTTATCCTTATGTTTGATTTTATTTGGAAGTGAAAAAAAGAAAAATTTCAGTTGATATGTGCAGAAAAAAAAAACTTCAAAAGCTATATCATAGAAATTTTTTTTGATTTTCTTTTACTCCTTCATAATCTAATAACCCCAAAAGCCTGCAACTTAATTTCAAATAGAATTCATAAACTTTTTTTGCTTGTGGTCCATTTACAGTGGATAGTTTTTGTTATTGCATTGTAAGTAAATGAAAAACGTGCTAATAATATTTCAAAAGAAATTTAACTAAAATTGCTATTTAGCAGACTTTAAGATTTAAAAATATGTATATATATATATATATATATGCTTTATATTATTGAAACCTTTAGTATTGTATGTGTCTGAGAATTATCCTCACCTAATATTTTTCTGAGCAACATTACTAAATGTTACAATTTTATACATAAGTGTACAATTTGCTATAGGCATTTATTCATAATTTTGCTTTATTCTTGAAAACGTATAAAAAACATTCCGGATTTTTTTTAAAACTACGTTTAATAACTTTATCTTATAAAGACCTACTTTTGTGTTTATATGTAGATAAAGAATTGTTTTGTATTAGAATATAGTTTTTGAGAAATTTCTAACTGTAATACTGTTAGAGTAATAGAATGTTACACCAACAGTATTGAATGATTAAAATATAGTGGTCTCACACAAAGTGGTGAAGAATTTATGTCCTTATGTAATGATGTATACATATATATATGCTGAAACATTATGGTAAGAGGTAATTTTACACTCTCTAAAATTATAAGAGACCTCTTTTAAAAAATTCCATTTTTAGGAAACAGCTTAATTGCATTTTTACTAAAAAGTTTTGCTGCATAGTAGAATATGCATCTCTAAATTCATTTTTTAAGAAATTTTTAAATGGTGAAGGTGGTGAGGGATGTTAAAACATTTTAGAAGTTCAGAATTAAGCATTCATTCAGCTTGATAAATATTTCCATAACTATCAAAATACATACTCAGAAAAGGTCATTTTCTATGTAAAATTAATTTGAGGTACTATATTTATTTAAAAAAGTTGTTTATATTTATGATATAACATAAGTATTGACTATCTTAGGTTTGGAGAAAATAATTTTGTTTTTAGACTTTAAATTATTATGTATGATATGAATAAAAATTAATTGTTTGTAATGTTATATTAGCACTGAAGATTCACCATTTGTATTTACCTGGAATAATCAAAGGGTTTTCATTTTTGATCCAAAACGAGCTGAAGTGATTCTGTGGAATGAAGATATTAAAGGTAACAACTTAAAATAAATAAATAAATAATAAAGCCTTTTTTAAATAAACATGTTAGTGAACTAAATTTAAAATTCTTGAATATCTTTGAATATTAGAGAAGGAAATAAATAAGCATAATGATTCATGTTATCTTATGTTCTGGAAAACATTATAATTTATGTTAACATTATTATAATTAATAATTATTATAATTATAATTAATAATTATAATAATAATGTATATATTAATAATTAATATATACATTATAATTTTAACATTATAATTAATAAGTGTAGAATATTAAATAATCATTTGACTTTATTAAAAATAAAAATAAATTCCAAAATCAAAAAATGAAATTTTGAGCTGCCTTTTTTTTACTTGACAGTCTGGAATAATAGTGACTCCTATATAGACAATTTCTTTAGTGAAAGGCTTTACTAAATATCTTAGTAAAAGTATAAAGTAATAAGTTAGTATAAAAATTAATTTATTTTGTAATTGATTTTTATGATTAATTTTTTTAGACAGGTATCTTATTTTTTAACTTATATAGCTATAGTTTTACTCAATTTTACTAAATGCTTTATTATTTGCAACATTTAAACTTTTGTCATTTCTTTATAGTTATTGAGGCCATATATTTTTAAAGCTTATTCATAGTGAATAATTATTATTACCTTATTGAGTGGGGAAATAAAAGGTCCTGTTTATATTTAAATCTGTGTTTTCAATACCTCTGCTATAAACATATATTCAATTCTAAATGAAACTTCAACCTTAAGGACTGATTTTGAAAAAATCTTCACAGAATTTTACATAGAGTATTAACTAAAGGAAATGAGCTGTATATCCAGAGAAAATAATAATAATAATAGTGGCACATGAATATAAATTTATTCGAAAAAAGGTAGTATGTGCTGCCTTTATATCTGTACCATCTGCAAATTTATTTTAAAATTTTGAAACAATAAATTACAAGTAATAATTTCCTTAAAAACTAAAGATTAATTATTTTTGAAAAATTATATCTTATGATTATTGAAAATTATACTATCTTATGATATTAGCAGTATTTAACAAAATTCATTATTTAAGTATTTCAATGTTCATCATTCAGTATTTAACAAAATTTTCATTTTAATCTTGTGCAGTTATTGTTCTTTTAAGCATATATGGCTTATTTTTTTTCTAAAGATTATTTTTAGGAGAGGTAAAAAAAAAACATGCAAATTCATATTTTAGATTATTTCTGTATTTTAGAATGTGCTTTTGGAAACTTTCATGGTTAGATACAGAAAAGTTTTATTATTGTGCAATGGTTAGACTACAAATCAATTTTCAATTATTTTAACCCTGGATGTTTAATCTTACATGTCATAATAGTCATCTTTTGTATTTATGATTGATACATGTATCATTTTTTTTGGAAATAACTCACTGGATGATAGAATGTTGTATTATATATAATGTATGTATAAAAGAGATACCAGAATGGTACATTATATTAATCAGAAAGTATTCAAAATATAAATTATTTTATTATTTATTATTGTGAAATATAATAAATGAAATGAATATAATTTTTTATGTCTAGGTATTAAAGATGCCAGATGTCTGAAAACTGATGTATTTGTACATTTTGTCGATGGACGATTTGCGAAATATACTTTGATGACTGTTGAACAAGGCATCTGTCGATTATATCAACAGGGGCTAGCAATTCATGGAGCTCAATTACTTTTACTTAAAAAGTCATCTTTATGTTCCTCAAGATTAAACATTTATGTTCCTGCTTCTTTTATTGTTGATATGTTGCAGAAAGCTTCAGAAATGGGAAAATCATACTTATTTTCTGGACTTACGTCTGTTCTTAATAGTTTAGGCTTGAGTCCTGACAAACTATCACAATCTAGTCGCTCAAGTTCAGCTATGTCTGAACCAGTTCGACTCAATTCTGGAATTTATGTTGTTAATAAATTGATCAGAGATGCAGATGATGAAGCTTCTTCACCTGTTTGTCTGAGTAGATGGCGTTCTGCATCACCTGTTTATCGACACAATAGTCGATCACCTCATTCAAGTCCATCTAGATCGAGTGATCGCACATCATACAGCCCTAAAAGTCAAAGGTCAGTAACTATGCGAGATTCCAAAACTAAGTCATTTGGTGTCATAAAAACTCCTGATAGTACCGACTCTGGTACTTCAGGTAGAGTATCAGAAATGAGTGATGGATCTCAAAGCAGTCCTTCTTTTAAAGACACTCAAAATAAAGAAAATTGGCAATCATGGACAGAAATGCATAATAATAAAAATAAAAATTCTCATGAAACTAATATTAATGGCAATGGTCTTGTGGAATTGAATAAAAATGAAGATAATGAAAAAATTAATGTAGAAAACCATGTACACTCTGAAAACAAAAGTTTGTCATCAGTGAATGGAGATGCTTGTAATAATAATGGCTCCAGTTCAATTCCAAGTTTCAGTCTCAATTTACGTGATTTATCAAAACCAAGCAATGTCGATGAAAAAAGAGTTTCTTTTAAAAGTAGTATTTCTGTTAGTTCTGATGAAACAACAACTTCACCAAAGCAACCTAGTACAGCAGTGAATGGATTTGGAAATGGGACTGACTCTGTATTTTCACCTCAGTATGAGTGTCCTGAGAGCATGTATGATGAATTTAAATATACAAGCATGGGGTTATATGGTTCAATGATGATGATGCCCAATTTAGATATGTCTCTTCTTTTTGGTTCAGAAGCAGATTTTCAAAATATAAAAGACAGGTAAGATATATCTTTCATCATATTGTAATATTATATCTTTTTACATTTAGATTCACAATATTAACTTAAAATAGTTATTCACCATGGTACTGGCACAGAAAAATCATTTTGGAAATAAATATTGTAATATTTTACATTTCTGCTTACTTTTTGGCTATCAATTTATTTATCCAAGTTATTTAAGTTGTTAAATAGTTCTAGGAATGAATCGTTTGAAAAAGAAACATTTCTGAAAGTAACATTGTTATTTGATATGATTGAAAAACATATATTCAATACTATAATTTAAAATGTGTGTATAATACAAAATAAAATAAGAAATGGAAATCTTAATATGGCAAAAATATGAAATTCAATTTTTTGATAGACGAGTTTGAATTCCATTAAAGCTTTTAAATTATTTTATAAATAACATTGAATTGAATATAAACTATTAAAATTAAAGGTGAATATTCTATGGAAATAAAATTGATATCAATAAACAGTTTTTTATCTTAAGTAATAGAAAGACTGCTCTTTGAAAGATAATTTGAAATGTAACAGCATAAATTTCTTGCGGATAAGTCATTATTATTACCCATCTGATAAATCAATTTTTGTGCCGAATTAAATTTTCTCATTCTAGCCTATTACTTGATTTTTTATTTTAACCTTCCTCTAATGAAATGTATTTCATAATCACTTGATGAATCATCTTCAGAACATATTTTGCAGCTCTTTAAAAACAGCCATAAAAATTTTCAGTGAAACAGTCTGAAATATTTGTACACAGGGTGCGTAGCGTTATGAAAAGGCCTTAAAAAGTGCTTAAATTTGAAGGTAGGTCCTTAAAAGTGCTCAATGTTCTTGAGAAATGAAGAGGATATCCTTCTTGTTTGTGCATAAGATATTCCCTATTGTTTCTGCATTCGATGAATATGCTAAACTGATAAAAGTCAAAAATATTTGCTTACTGGATATATCAAAAAAGAAAACTGATGAAAGGAATACAAGATAAAGGTTAATGAACTTTTTTTCACTCATTTTTTTCCAACATTGGGCCACCGTCAAGTATTGGAATACTTATTCAAAAAGAGCGAAATATGAAATATGCCAAATTAGTTGCAACTTAAACAAGATTTGAACTTCTTTTACATGTAGTATTCTAAATAATAAATAAATTTTTGTAATTATGCCTGGTTCATGTTCAACTGTTAATGAGTTTATAAAGACTGGCTCCGAACGATGAAAAATAAAAATACGGTATGATGTGTAAAAGAAATAGGTTACTTTAGAGATGTGAGAAGTTGTTCGAAAAGAATACACGAAATATTGCATGTAATTAATTAAAATTGTAAATTAAATAAATGTTATCTAGTCTTTTTATTCTTATTGCCTTGAAGAACTGAACTCATTTGATTTGCATTTTAATACTATTTTATATCTTTAAAAGCTATTTGCTTCAATTCTATTCTTTGATAAAATTTTCTTACAAAAAATAGTTTTCATATATTTTTAAAAAACCTAGAGCATAATTTTTGTTCAAATTTGAAATAATAATTTCTCAATATTTTCTGCATTTTTTAAATTAGAAAATAAGATATCAATTAAATAAAAAATATTTTATTGTTGTTTTAGTGCTTCATAATGCGGAAAAAGTTGAAAATTTCGTCTTGCTAATCATTTGAATCCTGATATCTAATAAATGAATTAAAATATAGCTGTTTTAAATTTTGATTCATAAACTAATTAATATATTTCTAAAGTTATCTGCAAACTTAAGCAAATCATTTGATAAACTTCTAAACTATGAAATTTTTACTTTATACCTACCTCTCTTTGAGAGAAAGGGGCAATTTTTAAACAAATTTTGTCTTTTAAAAATTATAATTTGGTTCCATATATATATTTTCCCTATATTTTTTATGCTAATATACAAAATATAGCTATATTTGACAGGTCTGACTTAACCTAATTGGGGCACGGGGCAATAACTTTTTTGCCCCCACCCCTTCGGCTTCACTACTTCAGTAATGAAGAAGCTTATGGTATTTTTTGATTTGGAGACAGACCCTCTTAAGTGTGGGGGAGCCCAGGGTAATTGCCCCATATGCCTTTGTTTTAGCTGGGCCCTGATATTTGAATGTTTTTCACAAAAGAAAAGTCATTCTGAATGTAGTCATATAACCTTAAACCAGGGGTCGGCAACGTGTTGAAATGAAAAAGCCAAAAGCAACAATTTACAAAATTGTCCTGTTTTTAAGGAGTCATGAAAAATTTTCAGTTTAATAATATAATGTTTGCTTATATATATATTATTGATTTAAAATAAACTGCTTTAAATACAGAATAATTTTTATTCATGTAAAAACACAAACTCAGACAGTTACATCAATGGGGACATTGGCTTTGTATGCATTTTGAAAGTTTGATTAAATCTGGCTTATAGTTTGTTGTTTTAAGCACGACTGTATATTTTTATTTGCTTTTTAACTTCTGATTTACTTTTTATTATAATCGTGCAAGAGAATGCTTGCTCACACAAATATGTTGACTCAAAGATCATCAGCACTCCATATTCCAATTGCTTCCCCTCGCTGTAGCATTCTGGGAGACTATTCCATGCATCAAATATAAGGGCCTCAATTCAAAGAATTTCTATTCGAGCTGTTCCACTTTTTCTCTGTAATGTTCATGCATTGCAATGCTCCAACTCTTCCAACTTGTTCTTGAGTTCTGTGAACTTGCCACTCTACAAGTCTTTGGTTTTCAAATCTAGTAATTACATTTGAGGCAATCCAGCTTCACTTCCAAATGGCCCAATGTTGATCTCATTTGTGTTTAGAGGATTTACTGTGAACGCAAGAGTACTTTTGTTTGAATTGCTCGAATCTCTCAGTCAATCGATCTTTCATGCATTTTTAAGTTAGGCTGAAGCTGTTGAGAGATTAGGTGCTTGCAAAATTATTTCCTTATTTTTAAGAGGTATGATAATTTTAAAAAATTTCTTATAGAACTGGAGAACCACAACTTTACATTAAAAGAGACGCTGGTTGGCAACCCCTACCTGAAACATAAAATAATAATAATAATTTCTAAACCCTAAGAAGTTAAAAGTAATAAGACATTTTTTTTATAGCCTGAACATTTCTGATGCTGTTATTCTCTTATATTAAGAAAAAAGATTTAAAAACTTATTTAGAACTTGGCATTGCACTGTCATCAATTTTTGTGGTAGTTTTGCCAGTTTTATAATGTGTTATTTTTGCTAATTTTGTATAATTTGCTAACCATTCCAAAATGCTTAGTTCTTAGCTTAATAGGACTACAGCTAAAATTTTTAAATGAAGCAAGTGCAGGAGGAAATTTACACTTTCTATCTCACCTATGTTAAATCTTATTTGACATATAAAAATCAAATACAACTTTTACTCATGATGTGTGCTACATCAATGACGACAATTTTAGAAATGATATATCCATCTAAATAAGCTGGTATTTTGTTTAAGAAATATTGAAAAATACCAAAGATTTTGATTGTTAACCTTATAAAAGTTGACTTAAATTTTTGGTAATGATACTTTTTTTATTTATAGTATCCTTTTCTGTTTTTGTTTTACAATAGAAGACATTGAGCAAATATTATGAAAATACAGAAATAAATATTATGATTTTAAAAAATGCTTATTTAAAATTAAAAATTTTTTCAATAAAAATTGTGCATTATTATAAAACAGAAAATAACCCAGGATTAGAAAATATGCAGATTTACATATGTGTACTTGTGCAAAAATGTTTTTTTTTTTTTTTTTTTTTTTTTTTTTTTTGCCAACAGGCTTAAAAGTATTTAATTTTTACAGCACTTTATCTCTACATACTCTGGTACAGCACTTTGTCTGCATTTAGTTATTGCCATTTGACAGTAAATAATAAGAGCAATTTCTATGCTACATACACTAATGTTTTAAGTAGATAGAGTAAGAGATTCTTTCTTGATTTTTTTAAAAAAATAATTATATTATTAATTTGTTCATCAACTGCTATAAATATTTTAATAATTGAAGTTAAATAGTCATATTTAACACGCTATATATATAATACAGGAGAATTATTGTGATACTGTCCGCTTAACTATTCTTCTCAAATATGTAAACTTCTGTTCAGTCCAAAAATTTCGAATCTAATTTTGTATATTATTTAACTTGAATATTTTCTATAGTTATATATGTAACATTGCAGATATAACAAATGTTGCTTGAGAGTATTTAAATTTGAATAGTTCTTATTTAACCATTCAGATTTGTTTATTTTCACTATAAAAAAAGAGATCTCCTTTACAAAAGAGTCTAGCATTTTTTTAGCATCAAAATATTGCTAAACATAATCATGTGTATCATTATTATAATTTGTGATTTAAAATTTGATTTCATAACCTTCAAATGATTCATAATCAGAAACTCCAAATGGTTTCAAATAAAATATAGAATTTATAATTATTTGGAAATAAATTTTATTTCCTTTGTTAGTAAATATCTTTGGATATTTTGCTGATTTCAAAGGAAATAAGTTAGCATGAATCTTTAAAAAATCTTTTTAATAAACATGTTATGTGCCATTTTTGAAATTAAAATGAATCAAAGTAGAATGTTAATATTAATATAAAAATTAATCAAGTTGTTGAAATATTGTTATTATTGTTTATCAACAGTTATAATTAGCATCACAGTACTTTTTACAGAATGAGGCAATTATAATCACATAGTTTATACAATTAATTTGTCTATTTATTTTTTAGTTTGGCTAATAAATTTTCAACTGGAAAGAATATAATAATGAGAAATTTGAAAGGTTTAGAACAAAGGATATTACAAGATTCGAAACCAGAACTTCTTGATGTAAAGCCTAAAAGCTCTGAAAGTGCAACATCTCCTGGTTCTCATTCTGGTAATATATTTTTATTACTATTACTAAATCTTGCTTTGTGATTTATAATTATTGTTATTTTATTCTTTTCATTTTTGCAACTTAAGGTTAAAAATATGTATGGAGGAAGAATTTGTCTCTTCATGAATTTTTAATCATTATCTTCCTTTTTGAGAAATGCAAATAAATGGATGAGAAGTGGAATAAAATGACTTATTTTGAAATTTATTAGAAACTTGTAAAATTAATAGTGTCTGTATTTAAAAAAATAGATTTTTGGTTGAATTTTTGTTGTTCTTGTTTTTATTGTATATTATCCTTTACTACTAATAAAGGTATTTTGCCAGTATTCTACCTGATAGACTGAAGTGGAACTACAAGTTATATATATGCTTTAAAGGATAGAAATGTTCATTTCAGAATTTTTATAATTTTTAAATTTTAAAGGTTATGCAAGGTTTTGACTTTTTTTCCCATGAAAATTTCCATAAATATTATTGTGCAAAATTGACTCTTACTCCGTTTAAAATTTTTAAAAAATTTATTCTTCTTTTCTTAAATTTTTACAAATATTTAAAAATATAAAAATTATTTTCAACAATATTATCAGTTTTGCATTGCTTTTCAAACCATTTTCATTTTTCATAAAATATTCAGTTATACTGTACATGTTCTTAAAATTAATCTGATAAATAATTCAACTATGTTACCTGATTTTTATTAAGATATTATCAATGTTATTACTTATATAATAGCATTGTTATATATATACACACACTGAGGGGGGAAAAATCCCAACACTAGGAAGGAGCTGTGCTAGATAAACGAAACTTGGTAGGCATGTTTATACATCTGAATGATGATGTCGATTCAAATTTCGAGCTACACACGTAAGTGTGGCGCTAGTAGCAACACTATGAACATGCAAATGAGGTTTGCTTTAAATAAGTGCTGTAAGGTTTGTGATCGTTATTTACAGTTGAGATTTGACGTTGTGGGTTAATGTTTGTCAAGGATGCCTCTGAGAAGACGAAGCCATTATCAACAGCTCACTGAGTTTGAACGAGGTCGTGTTGTAGGGCTATGAGAAGGTGGGTTTTCTTTCTGTGATATTGCTGAAAGACTTGCAGGAATGTATCCACTGTGCATGAGTATTTTCGGCAGTGGTCAAGGGAAGGTACTGCCTCAAGAAGACCAGGTTCCGGGCTGCCACGTGGTACTACTGAGAGGGAAGGCTGTTGTATTTGGTGTATGGCTGTGGCTAATCATACTGCATCTGCAGCTGAAATTCGAGCTGCAGTTGGCACCACAGTGACACAAAAAACTGTTACAAATTGGTTACTTCAAGGACAGCTCCGAGCCAGAGGCCCTGTACAGTGCATTCCACTGACACCAAACCACTGCCGTTTGCGACGCAAGTGGTGTCAAGCTAGAGCTCATTAGAGGACGGAGTGGAGATCTGTTGTGTTTTCTGATGAAAGCCGGTTCTGCCTTGGTCGCAATGATAGCCGTTTGTTGGTTAGAAGGAGACCAGGTGAACGCCTGCTAGTGACCTGTCTGCGGCCTAGACACACAGGGCCTACTCCTGGAGTTATGGTTTGGGGAGCAATTTCGTATGACAGCAGGAGCACTCTCGTGGTTATCCCATGCACCCTGACTGCAAATTTGTATGTCAGTCTAGGGATACAACCTGTTGTGCTGCCATTCATGAACAGCATTCAAGGGGGTGTTTTCCAACAGGGTAAAGCTCACCCTCATACTGCTGTTGTAACTCTACAGAGTGTCGACATGTTGCCTTGGCCTGCTAGATCACCAGATATTTCTCCAATCGAGCACGTATGGGACATCATTGGATGACAACTCCAGCGTCATCCACAACCAGCATTAACCGTCCCTGCATTGACTGCCCAAGTGCAACAGGCATGGAACTCCATCCCACAAACTGATATCCGACACCTGTACGACACAATGCATGCACGTTTGCATGCTTGCATTCAAAATTCTGGTGTTTACACCGGTTACTAATGTACCAATATTTCATATTTGAAATGGCTTTTCTTGCCAATGGCTCTACCTGTGATCTTGAAACTTTAATCAATTAAATATGTTACCTAGATAATTGTATTCTTAAAATTTCATTACTGTACAATAATTTTTTCTTGGTGTTGGGATTTTTTTTTTTTTCATGAATGTATAAATATATATCATTTATTCTTTGAATTTTTTTATAGAAATTGAAACAGAAAGAAGTTCATCTGAATTTCATTCTATTGATAGACAATTTTGGTCATTTCTCCCCCCTATCGATTTAAGTGAACTTCTTGAAATATCTAAAAATACTTGGTGAGTATACAAATATATTGCTCAAGAGTAATTTTTATTTCTTAAATCTATATTGACATATTTTATTTATTTTGTATACTTAGATATTTATTAACATCTTTATGAGGGCATTTTAAAGTAAAGAACTGTTTTTATTATTCTGATAAAATATTAAATAATTTGTTTTTCCAGGTTATTAACAAGAGATGTAAATATATTATGTGATAAAGAAAAAGTGTCTCTAAGTTTAGAAAAATGGGTAAATTCCCTTCATTCTGCACAAATGAATGTTATCCAAGCTGTCTTAACATTTCTTCAGAACTATCAAAATCCAGGAAGTCATTCTTATAAAGATGATGATACATTAAGGAGTATCTGTAGTCAAATAACTAGTCAAGATTCTTCTCCAAGTGAGAATTGTGAAATTAGTGACCGTTTAGATCAAGAGGATCCATCTGTCTCTGATTCAAAATCATATGATGATGATAAACATTTAGAATCCACTCATTCTCTTAATGTGGAAATTTCTGATTCCAGCACCTTGAGAACAGAAAGTATCCTAGGAAAGCTTGTAAACTTAGAAGATTTTGTATTTGTTTACAATCCATTTAAATTGTCATCAGAAGATCATCGTATGTTAGCTGAATTAGCAATGATGTCTTTCCAAATGAAAATCTTGGGTAACATTCATGAAGTTAAAGAAGTATGTTCTGCTATCCTAAAAGTAAAAGAAAAGATAGAGGAGCTTCAGAAAAGTGGTGACAAGAAAGAACATGACATGACATCATTATCTAATCATGAATTATCTGATAATCTTAGAACAAGTAGTGTTTTAAAACATTCCGAAAGTGCTCAGTCTTTTCACAAACCTCATTTCTCTGCTTATGCTTCCAGTGAGAAACAAATTCAGAAAAAGCCATTATGCAATCAAACAAGTGATCCAGGAAGTAAAATGCCGAATGGAGACATATCGAATGTTGAAGAATGCTCTGCAAAATATTGTGATAGTGTAAATGTGTCTGATTGTAGAGATTCTGAACTTGCATCCTTTCTTCAGAATTATTTCCATTTCTTTGATGTTCAGAGATTACGAGAATATCTAAGTATAGATGATCAACACTGTTATAAAACTTGGTCTGTGATGTTAGCTGGTGTTGCATTGTTAAACGGACCAGATGAATTTACTAGAAAATTTAATTCAGATCAAACAGAAGCAGCTGCTAACTGTCTAGAAAGAAGTTTTTTTGGTCCAGTTTTGGTTTCGCATCTTTTAAAGTAAGTAAAAATAATTACATTTTTGTATAGCTTTACTGTGAATTAGACTTTCGGTAATCTTGTTTTTGACTGACTAACTTTTTTTACAATTCATTGCTTTAAGCAGTATAAAGGGTAATGTTAAAGGGAAAGCAAGTCAAACATGCAGTTGTCATTGACCTTCATGTAATATTCACTATAGACTTCTGCTTAGATATTTATTATATATGGTTTACATTTATATACAATTTTCACTAAAGACAAGTTTCACTATTAAAATGTTTTTTTTTTAAGTTTAAAGTTATTCTATTGTATTTTTTTAAACTTTTGTATTTATAGTAAGTGTGATTTTTAAAAATTTATTGACAGTTTTTGTATTGTGACTTTGTTATAGGATTTTCAAAATTAACCCGACCAGAGGTGTAGATTTGTGTTTGCAGAGGAGTTACCATATTACTGCTTTAGATGTTTTATATCTTTCAAAATCATGTGATTCTCATCCTAGACCTTTTCTTGAATATATTTCACGTATACTGAATTGCCTTCTGGAATCACAAAGGTATGATTGATATTTATTTCTCATTTCTGAAAATGCATGTTTAGTTTAATGATAGCAATAGTGAATTTATTTAAAATTTAAAAAAATGTCTGTTTACTTATTTTAGACCCAAAGTGCTAGACAAGTTGTTACATCTTCAGGAAGTTAGACTGGAATGGATTAATGGAGCTTTGCAGTGTGAAACTGATGTCTCAGAAAACCTGAAGTGCTGTTGCGGATGGCCGAGGTTCATATGTTTGATTATTTAGGTTAATAATGTTTTATATTTTGTGTTGTAATGTCAACTTAAAACTTTTGATTTCCTTTTCTTGATTATTTACTCAACTTTGTTGGGAGTTTTCTTTCAGAATGGACATGTATATTTTTTCGTTATTTAATATTTGCATAGTACAACATTTAAATATATCTTTAATCTAATAATTAATCGTTTTTCCCTGTGTTATAAAGAAAAATTATTATTATTTTTTTTAGACCAGGATCACATCTTTATCCTTGGAAATATTCTGATTTATTGTTGCATATAATTTCTACTTCAAAAGATACTGATGAGGAATTCAAAGAAAAATTATTTTCTTGTGGGTATGTTTTTATCCTTTTAATTAGTAATTTTTTATGTTTTAAAATGTTGTTTAAATCATAAATATATGGTTTTTCCTCCTGACAGGTTTTGGCCAGGATATCTTCTGTTGGCAAAAAAACAGAAACTGAATGACATTCATAGAAAGTTAATTATTCAGTTAGGTGATATTAATCTCTTAAATACTGATAATCAACTTGGTAAGTAATTCAGGTTTATCTCAGAAATTTCTTCAGAAAATCTAACATTTCACTCAAAATTATTTGCATACACTGTGCTTATAAATTCTTTTGATGTATTATTGTTAGCATTGTTTAAAAAAATAAGTATTATTTGTAGCATTAAACTATTGTATACTATAATTTATTATGCAGATAATACTATGAAATGTTAATATTATTCAATATATCATATGTGATATAATAATAATTCAAGATAGTTAATGTAAAGATCTAATCATTTGGAGGATTTATTTTTTAAAATATAGTTAGAATCTTTTAGTTAGTTACAGATTAAGATTTTAGTATTTTCACACATATTTTCTTTCTCTTTTCTTTTTTTCATTTTAAAATTAGAGGGTTTTTTTATGATGATTTAGTTTTCTCATAATTTTTTCCTTGCACTTGGAAATTTTTCTTAACATTTTTGCATAATCTTTAATAATACAGCTTATTTCAAAAATGATTTTCAAACTATTATATTTTTTCATCAAATAATTAATTAAATTCATTATTTAAAACCATGGAAGAAAGTGTTTTTGTTATCTATGCAGTTTACACATGCAATCAGAGTGATCCTCATATTATAAAAGATGGCATTCATTTAGTATAAGGTTTTCTGCAAGAATCACAATTTTCATTGGGATATCATTGAGTACTTTAAATAAGAAATTTTCTTGCACCCAATCTAAAAAAAAAAAAAAAAAACCTAGCTGTAATTCTGTTTAATTAACACCACTTTAATGTCGCAATTGGAGGCTTCAAAATAGTTTAAGAAAATTGTGAACATCTAGGTTTCCTATAACTTTTGAAAACATTCCAACACAAAATTAAATTTTTCTATTAGCAATTTTTTTAAATGATTTAGTTGCATAGTTTTCATTGCTAAATTGAAATTCGAAAAATTTTCATTGCTTTATCAAAAATATATAATTGCTAGATCTTTTTTTCTCCCTTATTGTTGAAAGTTAAGGGAAAAAGTTTTCTCTAATTGCATTCACCATTTTGAGGAATCAGATATCAACATAATTACCATTAAAAAAAAAAGTGAAACAGATGGCTCAGATCTTTAGTTAATAATTTCATTGTGATGTTATAGAATTGCACTTTATTAAGTTCCTTTGTTGGAAGAGTTAATTATCTAAGTATACGAAAAAAGTTAAAATAAACAGAATTAACATTCTTACCATACTGGCTGGTTGCCTAAAGTGTAACCAGTAAAATTGTTTGATACATAAAATGAATTTAATATTTTAATTTTTCTATTCTCTTCTCATTATTCTTTTACTCTTTTTTTAAAAATTGCAATTTATTTTTAATAGGTTATTTGCCTTCCAATTTAGAAGAGTGGAAAGAATTTTTAGCTCTTTATGCTCAATCTTGTGTTGCTACTGGAGTGGTGACCTGCTTAATATGCAACAAACAGCATAGCACATGCATAGAATTTCCTCAAACCACTTCTATTAAACCCTGGAATGTCTCATTGCAATGGGAAACTATTTGCAGGGTTGCCTTATTAAACCTTGATTCCATCAAAGTATTAGAAATCTTGCAAACTCTAGACATTCCAAATGGAGCTTTTTCATCTGATTTTTATAAATCCGTTATGAAATCTTTCTTATTGAATAAGCAACAGAGGTAATAATCTTTTATTTTAATTTACTATGTAAACCTCATTATTAGTTTTTCAATTACTATTGTTTATCCAAGACATTTTTATCATGCTTAAGATAGATAATTTATAATGTTTTGTTAAAAAGTACTTGCATGCATTTCTTAATTTTACATGTATAATAATCATCTATATATCTAAAATGTAAAAATTATAAAAATATTTAATGTTTGTGAAATAAAATTTATTTTTCAAATCTTTTCAAGTCGTCTGTATTATATAAGTCGATCTTATAAAATCTGAATTTTGCATTAAAAGTGTTATCCTTAACAATACAAGTCCTCTATATGATGAGAATAGAAATAGTCTATAATATCCTTCCTCTTCATGCGAATTAAGTCTGCAGTAAAAGATATCTTTATATTAATATTTTATAATCTGATTATTCTACTTACCAAAACAGTTTGATAAAGAGTAAACTATCTCTTAGTAATTAAAATTTTCTTAAAATGAGTATGAATCTTCAGTTAAAAATGAGTTTAATTCCTTATACCTTTTCTTTTTTTCTTGTACATCTCTTTAAATTTTTTACAATTACAATTTTGCTAAATTGAGTATATTATATCTATTGATATCAATATTTTCTCCAAATATTCATAATTTATTTTTATTTTAGTGCCTTAATTCATAGGACATTAACTACAGTTGGTAGTTATTTGTGGTCTCGTAAATTGAAGACGATATCACCAGAGGTATTATTGTATTTCATTCCTAATGATAAATATTTTCTAAATTAGGGACAAATAATATTTTTTATTATAATTTACTTCTTTTTTCTTGAAGGCACGGTTAATTTTTCAAAAGGAGAAAGAAAAGCCAGGTGCTTTTGCAGTTCAGACACTTAAAGTAAGTTTTCCTCTTTGTGTATTATTTTTTTGACTTAGTTATAAAAATTTGTTTTGATTTGTTAGACTATTCAATTCTTAATTTTTTAAAAAAACTACAGTCAGTAAGGAACTATTTTCTTTTTAAGCTTCCAATACATTATTTGTTTTGATTAGAAATTGTGAATTTAATCCTTTGTTATCCATATAAATTGAAAAATCATATGTTTTAAACAATGTAATCGTTTGAATTACAGCTAAATTAATGTATTACAGTACCTTGAACGCTTTTTTATTTATTGCCATTTCAAACTTTTTTTTTGATACATTACATACGAGTTAAGAGAGAAATGAAACATAAATTGATAAATTAGTTTTTTTTTTTTTCCCCAAATTGCTCAGCTGTTTGATTTAATATATATATATATA
>JAPMOQ010056169.1:0-12278 GCA_026543055.1 Argiope trifasciata
TAGTTCCTTGCACATATGAAAGTCGAAGCCTTTTGACCTTAGAACAAATTACTAAGTAAATATTTGTAATTAGAGAATATGGGTAATACAAAATACATTTACTATTTTTCAAGTGCTATTGCTCTCTGTAAAGTTTGTGGTGTGGCGCTTCACAGAAACTTTCCTTACTTACACATGTTAATTGAATAAGTGATCATAACAGGATTTAAAATTGCTCCATCACTCGACGATGGTATCAGGATATACTAAGAACATTTTTGATCCTTAGTCTTCTACGTAATTGCCAATAGGAAGCCTTTTTTTGGCAGTGCACTTCCTCATATTTATCATCGAGTACATCAGTTGCTACTACTATCATTGAATAATAAGCAAACAATCTTATTTTATAAAAGCTTAGTCTCCACTTTCGCCTGATCTTAATCCTTTCGAATTATTGGTATGGAGATATTTTAAAAATTAAATCTACCGAGATCAACCCTCAACATCAGTGCATCATTATGCTTCAAAAACTTGGTTTTGAGATTGGGAATTGCTTTTGAAAACCATACAAAGCATGTAAGCATTTTTTCTTTGTAATTATGGAGCGTTTTTTATGGTGTGACTTTTTTTTGTACCAAGTTTTTTTAATGAATTTAGAGCATTTGCTTTCATGTGTCTAATTGTTCAAATTTCATCCACTTGTGGTTCAAAATACGTCATGCATAACCTTCTAAATATGGAAAATTTAGTTATAACAACTTGTATCGAGTGTATTTGCTATTTGAATCACTTTGCATAACGATTAGTTTTACTATTTAAAATATTACAGCATTTAATAAAAGAATATTAAAAAAAACAATTTTATTACTAGGAATACCTAAATCATAAATAAAGCCCTGACTAACCTTTAAACGTGATCGATCACTTTAATAAAAGAGTTTTCTTTTAATTTATAAATGAAACCCAGTAATTTAAAGGTAGGTTTTAAAAGTTTCTTGTAGATTTTATGCTTCATATTTTATATGATGATTTCCTCTAAATTTTGCTCTACAACTATAAAGAAATCAAGAAAGAAAAGAGACACAAAATACAAATGAAAAGAAAGAAAATACCTTAAAAATACTTTATTAAAAGTATTATTAAAATAAAAATTATTTACACATTCAAATTATCAGTAATTGATAATTATATGGTTATTTAGATGAGTAGCCACAGCAGGAAAAGTCACTGCTTAAAGTTCTTTATATGTGTTACCACATATTTAACGCTAGACATATGTGACACAAAAAATTAAATAAAAATATTTGAAGTAGGAGTTCAAGTTGAGAAACATTGGCTTTTAGACTAATGGATAACTAGCTTTAGTAGCAATACCACATTGGTTATTCTGATTCCTTGCCATTTTGATGTATCCTTTGATTCCCCAGGTAGTTCCCCAGCTGAAAAAAAATGTAATACATTTAGTAAAAGATATATCTTGTATTTAAACAGCGATTGATTTGAAAGGTGTTATCAATTTTTTTTTTGAAAAATAAATCCTTAAGGGATAGTTTAGTGGAAATATAAAATAATACAGTTTTAAAATAAAATCTAAACGAAATTACAGAAAGGTTCTATGACCTTCACGTTTGTGACTTAAAAATAATCTTGAACATTTATATTTAAGAATGTAAGTATACATTTTTAATTAATGATAAAAGTTTTACATGCTTCTAAAAGAATTGTTGGCTATAATCACGAATAAAAGAGTGGATTTATGATAGGATGGTTATAAAGGTTGGTTCCTTATGAATATCAGTCATAAGGGATATAAAAATAAGAACAAATTGTTGATTCAATTCTATTAAAACGATGTCTTCATGAATAAAAACACTAATTTCAAGCTATTAAAATGCTTACATGAAGTGTATTCCTTTATTTACTTTTTCACATTTCTTAATAAAGTTCATAGACAAAATTCCCCCTCGCTTTAGGATTATCGCGCTGGTATGGTGTGGAAGTTTGGTAAAGGGGCTTACAGCTCAAGTGTCTTTCTCATCCTTTAAAGGCGGTTCAAAATAACGATGATCGTCCAAAAATAGTTCTAATGTTGCTTTAAAAATGGTACGTTAATGTAACTGAACTAAACTACTATTACCTATTAACAATTTACCACCTTCACCCTTACATACAGGCTAAAAACTAATATAGAACGTACCAGACAGTTAATATTCATAGGATTAATGAGTTCAACACAATATTCTATTCCAAGGAAAGAATAAAGGGACAAAAAACATTAATATTTGATATTCTTACGTTATATTATTTAAGTAGCATTTTTTTAAAATTCTTATGTTTAACCTATATTTACCTTGTTAACTGAATTATGGATAATGATTTTCATTGTTTATTATACTCTTACCTGTTCTTAACCAGCCAGTAATCTGATCCATCTTCAGTGCCGTAACCAACGATCAGAACAGCGTGGTCGAGTTCATCAGTTGTGCAATCTGGTTCAACATAGATACCATCCCTATAAGACAGAGCATTGTTTTTAAACATTTACAGCAATGAGAATAATATTAAAATGTTGCAAAAACAAATTTATTCTGTTTTTATGTAAGCAAATTAAAAACAATGACTAAATAAAACAGTAAAATTCAATTGATAAATAAACTTTAAACTAAAAAGCATTAAATGAAATCGATAAATATAATTAATAAAAGAAATGGAAATTAAATGAATAAAAGTTTTTTTTAAAACTGTAATTTATCATTGTAAATGTAAATCATTTAAAACTTTGTTATTCTATAGCCAACATTTTAAAAACCAGGAAATAAATACAAGGTTGACAGAAATAGAGGACACTACATGCTATCAGTAATGATGCCAACTTGACAGCCATTGGGAGCACGAATTTCTTTAAATAATTTTTACCGGTAAAGACAGCTGATGTCATCCTTTTGAAGCTAAATGGGAATGACAAATATTTTTTGAAGTTCAGAACCGTCCAACAAAGTTCGAAATATCGACTAAATAATGTTTTTGTTTTTTGTCAATCGCAGAAATCCTCTCCTGATAGGATTCTTGGATTACAGGCTTATGGTTAATCTTCTGAAATATCGTAAAATGACAAAGAAGTTCAAAAAGGAAATTTAATCTAAAAACCCCAATGAGCTTTTTGCTTAGTGAAAAAGCAAACCCTAAAGTTCAATAATATGTGACTTTCATATCTTTCTTTGAATAGCCTAAAGCAGCACCACCACTATTGCAGCACCAAAGGTTTCAATCAGATGTCGAAGTTGGAGAGTATAAACACAATTAGTTTAAACAGTTCCTCAGATAACTCAATATTTATAGCATTTTGAGACATCACATTGTGGGGAACATCAAAATTGAAGAAGACAGAAGATTGGTGTAGATTCTCACCACTCTGATGCGTGTAGAAAAGCTGAGAGATAGCTGCATTTCATAACTGACAGGACTTGCTTCTCTAAGGAAGGGTGGTACCACGGCCAGTGATGGTTCTTAGGACTCAGCCACAGTGTCCTGGAATGTTACTGTCGTGGCAATCCGGTCATTCAGTTTTTTTCTGTGTGCATCAGGATGTGTCGGAATGGTCAATTTGTGATAGCATTTTGAGATTTGTGTAGTAATAGGAAAAATGTCTTAGTTATTACATCTGATAATGAATGGTATGATAATTTATTCTTCATCCTTTAATTACTTCTAACCATTCCTTGTATCTAATACGTTTTTAAGAAATTCAAATTAATAATTCAAAACTAGTCCACTGAGTAAGATAATGAGGCAATGGTAACAGCAGAATTCCGAATTACCAAGCCTATATATAGTTATTGACATACCAAGATGGGGAAATTCGTGAAAGGCATTCCAATAAATTATGTAGTCCTCAGTGTAATCCTAAAGTATGTAACAATAATTAATATTTTAAGTAGAATTTAATGAGGACAACGTCATTAATAATATATGCAATAAAACACTTTACCTGAAATAAAAATGCTTAATAATAAGAGGTTTTTCTATTGATCTTAGTTTCATAAAAATAGATACTAGACATTATCTCTCGTTAAGTAGCATAGGTTATCCATGCTGTCAAAATGGCTGTTTCTAATAATAAGAGAGCCAGAGAGTATAAACTCAGGATTTATGCATTTTGTTTTTATGTCTGCCAAATTTTTCGTAATGTAATTTTAATATGCCTTTAAGCTTCTAAATATGTGCCGAATTAACGGAAGAAAGATTTATTTGAAGGAAAAAAAACTAGTACAATCTTAGGTCATTTTACAAATGGAAATTCTTCATCATTCTTTTGTGAAAAATAAATCTAAGCTAGTATTAATCATAAGTTATAATTTATCATATATATTTTAATAATTCGTTGTATGGAGTTTATTAAATGTTATTTTAAACTAATTCAATTTTTTTTCTCTGCTCTCATAGCATGAACTAAGATTTCTTTTGAAAAAAGAATGGCCTTTTACTGATAAGTTTGAAAACTTTCGTGGCCGGCATCGATGGCAACTGAGATTGGTCCAACAGTGGCAACTGCTTTCTTTAAGGCGTCTTCATCTCCAGTGGGGATGTCAACATAACCAGTGACTGTTGCTCCAACAGAGGATTTTTTAAAAACACAAGTTCCCTCCTGAAATTATATTAACAATGAAGTTAAAAGCAAATATAAAGGAATGAAAATTCAAGTTTTACTATAAAATTCTTGAACTAGAGCCTTTAATCAAATTAAAAAGTATTATTACTGCAGAATGAATACTCGCAAAAAGAAGATTTGGAAAAATACATGCGCCGTGATTAAAAAACAAAACAAAACAGTAGGATTGTTTATGTAGGAACTTTGTAATTTTTTTTTTGTATTACGTTATGTATTTTCAATAGAATAATATAATAATATGTTCCCATAACAGGATATGTATTTTTTCATTTAAATCTATGCAATTACAAACAATGCTAGTAAATTATAAGCCAAATAAAAAATCTAGCCGCTAAATTGGTCTTAAAGTTATTGGGATTTGTTCTCTAAGGTGTGTAAAAAATTCTTTTCATTATTTGTTACTTTATAAACTTATGTATGTATATATATTTTAAAGTAGAATGATCTATATTAATTATTTTTTCACAAAAATAAAATTGAAAACTCAAAATTATTAGTTACTTCAGCAGTGTATGGATAGGAATCTTCAGTGTCAATGCCATTATTTTTCTTGATGTAATCAAAACCTTGATCCATCCAGCCTCCACCACATCCTTGGTTGCCTAAAATCACACACAAAAAATCTGTTCAGTGAAGGAAAATTTCAATTATATCTTGACATAAAGATATCTTATTTTAATTATTAGGAAGCTGAAAACTATAAGGACGATAATAGTTTTTGTTATAATTTTTTCAAGTTATTCCTTCCAGAGAGATGTATTTTATTTCATTATTAAGTATTTTATTTTATAATTTCAATACAATGCTCAAATGTAGTTAAATTAAAAATACAATATTATGGTATGTACAAGAATATTAATTTTTTAATTGTGTATATGTTCGAAATTGCAATAAAACAAATCTTACAAATTCAAAATGTAATGATTACAAGTAGGGCAAAATTCTTCTGATAAAAAAATGAGCTTTTTTTAAAAACAGGTCTTTAATCTAATTGAATGCTATAAACTGAACTCTTTTCTAAATTATTTAAATTGCAATATATATCATAGAATGGACATAATTCCTTAGTATATCCTAACTGGTTGGTTGGACAGCTATGGACTATATTGCAACAAAGAAAAAAAAAGTGAGTGAACATATGAATAAATAAGTTGCAAATGTCTGTTTCAAGTTTCATTTTATGACAAAATGGTTCAAGTACAGTTATAATTATTTAGTTTATTCCAAAATGCAAAAGAAACAAAAAACAAAAAAAAAAAAAACATTATACCTTCTGGACCAGAACAGTCTACCAAATTTTGTTCACTGAGGGAAACCAGATCCCCAGTCTTCTTTTTGTGCTGACCTTCCAGTGAGCCAGTGGTTGAGAAAGCCCAGCAGGAACCGCATTGTTGCTGAAAGGAAGGAAAAATTGAAGGCATGGTTCAGCGTAGGGAGTCATAATTAAACTTTGGATTCAGATTTGCTGTGATCACATTTATTGCAATCGCAGTAAATTTAATGGTAGGAAACAAAAGTGGTCTTGAAATTAGTAAAAAAAGAGTGACCCTGGTGAAATGAAAAATTCGGTTAAGTTGATATATGTAAGTAGACGTCTTTGAACAGATTACATAAGTATAAATGTAGGAATTCCGACAGGAAATTCTTCCCTATGTTCAGGTAATTGGTCTGTAAGGATGCAAATAGAAATATGCCTTGAAGAATTATAGTTTAAAGTTATCAAAATCCTTCTGCTAAAGATCAAACAAAGATTTTGATAGAATGGACATTCAGGAGGGTACTTTTGCCTTTACATTTGCAGCGGTTGTGTAAGTTTTTTTTAGTATTTAACATTTCCGTTAAGTCTAAGTTATCAATCTAATGTGCATCACGATCCCAAATAAAAAATATATTGTGATCAAGTCTTCCATGATAGAAAAATTGGCAAATCCTTTTTGAAATTGAGTTGTTTATTACGCTGTGAGTTTTTGTAGAAATAAATGTAATATTTATCCTTTCTTACTGACGAAATTCCAACATGCCAGACAGTTTGAAGTGAGTAAAATTATACAAACGTTTATGATTTGTCCCATGTACCTATATCTTTATTACTTTTAAAAATTATTAGCATGTTTTGTTAGTTAAAATGTAAAGCAAAATAGAGGTTTGAATGACAGATAAAATATTTTTCGATGATTTATTATCTCCTTTGTATCATTTAATGAATCCATAGGATCCTTTATATCCTATTAGTCTACTACCATTAGAGAGCTGTGACAGTTAATTAAGAATAACCTTTTGAATCATTCTTGTTCAAATGCCCTTGTCAGTTTGCATAGTCTTCTGTTTTGCGAAATATTTTTCTTACCGCATTAACAGGAAGTAAACAAGTATTTAAATAAACCGCATTAATAATTAGTAAACTATTGAAATGTAGGTAAATTGTTTTTTTTTTCTTCCAAAAACACAATTTTTTTTAGTTTACTAATGTGGAAATTTATCGATTATTTAAAGTTTTTTATTTTTATTTATTTTTTAATTCCTATTTATATACAACTTGATGAATTAATCTCATAAATAATTATGCATCAGAACTTTTATAAGAAAGAAACTTGATAAAATCGATAGATTAACGAATTATAAATTAATTAATATATAACTAAATTAAGGAAATATTAAAATAGTTAATTTCCATTAACAACACAAAATTACATACAATTTTAACAGTTGAATATTTAAGATAGTAGAAAATAAATTATAGAAATCCTTCACAAATATCAAATAATATTAATAAAAATGTATAATGAACTTAATTACAGTACAAATTATTTAAGAATTTTTGCTAATAGAAACCATTTTTAGAAACTTTTGCAAGCTATTCTTTTTACAGAGAAGCTTATTTCATTAATTAAAGTACATGTTAATATTGTCATAATCAACAGATTTTCGATACTTTTTATTAATATCTTACGCTGAAGATATATACAAGAAATATTTTAGCAGTAAAAATAGTGAACTCCAGCTTAATGTGGCTAAATGGTATGATATCAAGATATTGTTGAAAAGTCTAATTTTTTGCTCTTAGGCTTTCCCGATTTCGTATAGTATATTGAAAACAAACTAATATCCATGAATGTGAAACAACTGTTGTTGAGTTGAACTAATTAACGCTACTGTATTTCGTTAAGAAATTGGCCATGATATTGAAGTTAAATGAATCACTCAAAAATATTTACAATAACAAAATTGCATTCGCAGATTTTTTTTAATAAACAATATCAGGTAAGATAGCAAGAAACAAAACTTCAATAAAACTGAAGTGTTTTTTCTAATAACATACGCAGTTAAGTGATTAGTAAGTGATTTTAAGGCGATAACTACAGCGATGAAAACAAAAGATTTTTAACTTATTATGTAGCTCAAGGTTAAATTATTTCAGTTGCGTAATATAAGACAATTGTTTATTTTAAAAGAAGAATGCTCTAATTCATTAGCAAATTTTATTTCATTTATCAAATATATATAAAACAAACGCAATAATTCAGGTATAAAGGTTTACAAAATGCAGTAGTTTGAAAAAATGGCTGATGACATTTATTCATGAAATTATCCCAAATAAAGCAGTAGTATCAAAAGTTTAGTATAAGGTAGTACCAAAATTTAAAATACAAGATTATGTTTTAAAAAGGCCTCTGCAAATATTTATTCACAATGCTCAGGCAATGCATTGCCATTTGCACATATGATGATAATAAATAATTTAAAATAAAGCAAACAATAAATAAATAAATCTGGAATCTCAGATTAAAATGAAACTTCAGATTATGTATTTGTTTGCAGTATTTAAAACAGAGTACATGTCATTCTCCCCCCCTCACAATGTATATGAAGTTTAAGTATGTAAATTAAAATTTCATATTTTATGTGCTATTTCCAGTAAATTATATGAAGGGAAAAAGCATTAAAAATGCAAATCTGACATTTGGTAAAATAGATTTATTGGGGATTTGAGTTCGATCATACATCGATAAAGATTTATAGCTAAAAAATCGTCAACACTATCTAGTTAATTTAATGGCAATTAAAAATAAAGGAATTTACAAACGCAAAATTTCAAAATTAAAAACTATTTCACGGAGAAGGAATTGAATCGCTCAATCTTTTTTTGTGATAAATGAATGGACCTTTTATACATTTTTGTATAGAGAAGAATCAAAACTGAAATCTAGATTTATAAAACCTCCCTCAAGTAAAAATATTACATAATTTTATAGAAAAACAATTGTATTAAAACGTGTATTTATTTGATTTGTAATACTAATCATTTCGGAATGTATTCGTCAATATTTATCTTATGGTTATAAATATGTATACATATGCACTCAAATTTCTACAAAAAAAACAAGTACTTTTGTAATAAAAAATGAATGCTTACTAATCATGACACTCATTTGTAGCCATTGATTTAAGTACAAAATTGGAAGCACCCTTTTAAAATTTGTGGTTATTGATGGAGATTCATATCTAACGAAAATAGGAAAATACTTTATTCTCATAATTTCTGTTTCTTTTAACCACTCGGAACCATCAAATAAAAATAAAAATTATTATTTTCACATTTTTAAAATTTTCTCACCAGTATTTTTAATGAAAATGTAATATTTTAATATTTCATAACATATTTAACATTGAATCTCCGAATTTTAATTTAATTCTGATTCCATGCAAGTGGTGCCATCTTATTGTAACTTCAGAAAAAATACTAACAAAGCTCTATGGTAATCATAAGAATAGATTATTGAATACATCAAAAACTAAAAACTAGATAAATTTAAAAAAAAAAATTCTTTCGAAATCGCGTTTTAAAATGCTGTTAATAAATAACTATTTATGCCAATCAATCATCAAATTAATTATTTAAATTTAAAAACTATAAATTATTTAAATAAATTTATTTTGTATTTTGAACTTTTTGTTTCTAAATAAAAAAAATAAATGTTGTCCTTTACCTGATTCTTAACGGGAGTTACAAGTCCCTGATCTCTCCAGTCAACTGTGTCGGGAATAACTACATTAGAAGGAAGAACCCAGGTGCTGCCATTGCTTTGCCTGCTAACCAGACCTCGGTAACCATTGAATATTCTCACAAATTCATCATGTTCCTGTAAAGAAAAGAATACTTAAAAATAGGAATACAAATCATAACATTTTCCAAAATTATTCATCACATTTATTTTTTAATGCATTTTTATAATGAATATTAATAAATATTATTCATTACATTTTCTTATTCTACCAGGTAAGTTCTAAAGCCTTATTTTCAGCTATATTTATATATGCTTGAGGGGAAAATCACTTTATTCATTTCAATTTAATATGGCTAAAGAAATTCCAATTATTTATTAGTTATTTAATGAAATTTAGGATAAAAGCGTGTGATCAGTGTCTTATATCTAATAACATATAAAATTTTTTTTTTTGTTTGTATTTAAAATTCGTAGTTATATATTATTTTACAATAATAATTTCACTTTTACATTTTATGATGACAATGTTTATAGGTTTTACAATGTCTGCTACTCACATAAGACAACGATATTTCAAAATATTTTATAGGGTCGATCGTTAAATCTAAAACTTTTAATTTTGGTACCTAATTACTTTTTTAACTGTACGATAATAGGATTCTTGAAGATTCGATTGATGTATATTATTTTACATTATTATAAGAAGATTTATAATTAAGATTTATTTAAGAACTAAGGCAGGGATATCTTGGTTGATAAGGTTTTGGACTTGTGTCCATTAGATTGTGAATTCGAAACCGCCAGCCGAAGATTCCCCTTGTTTGGTGGTGATTGGTGGTGATCTACATCTGTCATGGTCACCAAGTCCTCCATGTCGAGAGTAATACCAATGGGGATACGGGCTCAGAGGTGATCATTCTCTGATTCAGGTCTAAATTACGATCCGTGGATGAGTGAATAAAAATGCATGAATGAAGTGAGCCCCGTAAAAAGGGTTGTGATATTTCAGTAGCAAATTTGTATTCTTGGCCCTAGATGGCGTTGCTGAAAAAGTCTTGAGAAGCACCCTATCGGCTGAAATCGCAGTCTTCGTAAAAGTTGGCTTGTGCAATGGCAAGTGCCATAAGAAACAATAACAACTAAGATCTAAGATTTAGAGATGAATCTAAATACTAATTTTTTATTTCTATGATTTAGAAATACCTTGTTGTATAAATATGATTTTTTGCATCATTTTAAATTGCAAAGAACTAGCCTTACTGTATTTCCAATTTTATCTCCAAGCGACTGATTTAATTTTAAAAAATTCTTTAAAACTATTTTTCAATATATTTTGACAAAAATTTATTCGAAATTTCAATGTTTTATTTATTGGGCTTACACAAACGCACATTAAGACGACATTAAAACATACTTTTGTGTAACCATTGCTGTAATTAGAAGTGAAATATTAAAAATGTCATAATGACAGTGAAACTGTACCTAATAATAAATAATAACATATTAAAATTAATTCATTTATTTTAGTTTGATTTGACGTAGTTAAGATCTTTTCGAAAAATTTAATTAAAAATAAATAATTTTTATTAATTAATAAAAAAAGGAATCAAAACTAATTTTTTTAAATAACTTTTCCTTCTTTCTCAATGTTTATTTATGCAGATTTACTTTTTCGATGAAAAATAAAGATCTTGAAAATAGTTAAGAATACACAAAAATGGACTAGAGTCAAAGTTATTGAATTTATCAGCTATTCTGGTATAAGACCTCTATGTAAATTTTTAAAGAAATATTGCTATTTATGAAAATCTTTCTCTTTTCCAGGCCTTTATATCACTTTAATTATTCTTTGTAATGGATTATAGTGTGCATAAGATAATTCAGATATTTGTTGGAAATATTTTATAAAAAAGGCTCCATATTATGATACTTACAATGTCAGAAAATTCATTGAGGCCTTTTCTGTATGAGTGGAGTCCGAGATCGTACTGGATGTTGTGTCGGATGATGTCAGTCACTCTTCGTTCCCAGGTCAGGCGTCTAACAACTTCTTCTTTTCCATTGTAGTTCTTTCCAAACACTCTCTAAAAAAGTAATGACCAGATTAGTTCCAACGAAAGTTTTTAAAAATCAACTCCTTTTGCATAATATGGAATTAATTCCCGTAATCCGACATTTATTTGGTATTTGCTTTACTCTGTGCAATGAAGAGATGCCTTTTTTCTTTTTTTTATATTATTATTATAATTAGTTTTTGTGATATGAGGCCTATCTACACTATTTTTCGCTCAGTGCTGTTAAGTCATGTCTTTTTTCCATTTATAATTTTAATTAGTTTTTGTGATATGATGTTTATCCACACTTTGTTTCGCTCAGTGCTGTTAAGTCATGTCCTTTTTTCCATTTACAAGATTTTCTTTGGAACTTTTTTCATGTAAAATGGAATCAATTCCTGTGATATTCATTGTACTTTGTTCTCTCAGCAATATTTGAATACATCTATTTATCACTACTTGATTTATTTGAGAAGCGTTGATTTAACTGCAATTGTAAAAAGCATTCAATGTAAAAGTAACAGTCAGAAACATTTACTTAGTTATTTGTTTACATTTTTCTGTTTCCTT
>JAPMOQ010056179.1:0-21953 GCA_026543055.1 Argiope trifasciata
TTAAACGGTTGCGAGGGATCATTATTTGATTGAATTTTTTCGATACCGTCATGATTTTCTACAAAATGCCCGAAAAAATACTAGAAAGGGAACCATTAACTTATTGGAACTTATTTAGTTTGCGTGTGGCGTCAATAAAGAAATTATCGAATCATCTATTAAATATGAACTAATTATAACTAAAATTTAGCAATACAGAAAATGTGATTACATCTTTTATACGATGACTTTTTTCTTATAAAGAAGAAATAATTTTAAAGGAGGCTCAAGTTTCTGTTACGTTGCTTTGTAGATTATTAATATTTTAGACTTGTTAATTGATTTTTTATCATTCATTTTATTCTTATGTGTTGTTTTCATTTGAGGTTCATATAGGCCATAAATTGCAATTCATCGGTTTTGGGACACCAATATTTCGCTTTTAGAATTATTAGAAAAAAGTACGGAAGGTTGTCACATTTTTAAATTTATCGCCAACTAAAGTTAAAAATTGATTTCCAAATTATTCATTCTCGGAATTCTTACAAATTGTCTTAATTTATTCATGTCATTAATCTGTTTAAACAGGTTTACAACAATAACGAAACGATCAAATTATGCATGTGTTGATATTTAGAAAAACGAATGTTATTTTTTTCATTTCAAAGTTTGTCGAGCTCCAAAACTTTCTGTGCAAAAAAACTGAAAATTAAAAATGCCAGTTTAAAAAAATTATATATGTATAATGTGTGAGTGTTTGTGAGGGAGGGAGGGAGGGATGATATCATTTTTTAATTAGAAGACAATGAATAGGCTTTCGATTCTTTGAAGTCGTTTTTTTTTTCTTTCTGAAGGCAGACATTATATACAAACAGGATAGGCGATCACACACAGCACAGAAAGATACAGAGAGGAAAGCTCTTGAACATTTTATCCATGTCTTATCTAACTTGAGATACTGATAGAGAAAATATTTGTTTACAGTGCTAATATATTATTAAAATTCAGATAGGGATTTCTAATCCACACCAAGAAATTGAAAAGGGAAAACGCATGTACATTTTAAAAAGTATTTGTTAATCCCGCAATATTTCTCTTTTCCCACAGAGCATGAGAAAGCGTCAATTTTAAGCCTATTCAGCAATTTTAAAAAGCTTCTGTTGAATGAATTAGTTAGATTAAGTGGAATTGGATCAAGAAATGAGAGAATATTCTAGAATGAAGATACATGGGCTGAATTGAGCTAAATTTGGGAACTTAATTCACTTTGAATTTAATTTATACACAGATTGTGAGAATTATAAAGACTGGTAAAAATGTCATGGGATTGTTTCAAAACGGTTCAAACTGATTGATGAGTTAAAATAATCAAGACAAATAATGACTTAAAAATAGTAATATTTTTATATAACCTGAAATTTGCAATCGTAAAATCCCCTTTTCAAAAAAAAAAAAATAATAAACTTTCATTTCAATATAAAAGTTTGCATTTTTCTATCAATAAAAGATACATGATTTTTTATAAGTGTTCGTTTATTCAAAGCATTTGAAGATCTGTTTGATCATTGAATTGAATTCAATTTTTAATCTGCAGGATAATGTACTATTTACAGTATTATTACATTTATAAAGGAAAAAGCTAAAGAATCAAAAGTTTTACCGAAAAATTACTTAAACATATTTTTAATTCATCCAAACTAAAGATAATATTGCTGAAAATTTATTTCTTATATTTTGTAGCATAAAAATTAATTTCACATTTATATACCTAAACTTAACGAGAAAAATTTTACATATTCGATTAATTTTTAATAAAATAATAATGGTCTTTCTTGTAATCACCAAATATACCTCAGAAATAACTACATGTCAACTTTAATTACTTTTAAATCCTATGATTTTCTTTATAGTGCTGTCAAAATGTTTTATTCACCAGATTTATGGGAACTACTTTTAAGTTTCCAGTACGTTCAACAAATTTGAATTAATTTAACTCAGACCATTTAATCGTTAAATAGAATTGTTACGTCTACTGTTTTAGTATCCTGATATTACCATATTTCCACGATTCTACCTTTCTGACGGGTTAGATACAAAAGAAAGAGTGCCTCTCAAAAATTGTTAGATCGGAATTTCCTCTCTATTACATATATCTTCAGTCAGTTCTTTTCCACATACATATGAGTGTTGTGTAATTTGTTCTCTTACAGTTTTATTTGAACTTAAAATTCCTTATTGATTATTATATAGCCAGTTCAAGTGGCAGAATTGCTTTAAAAATGACTCGAAAAATATTTAACCTAATATCATTTGATTTGCTTCCGTAATAAATGAGCTATCTATTATTGTTAAATGTGTAATCCATTAATGTTAAATATGTTATTAGCTCTTGTTAAATATACTATTCGCTATTGTTAAATGTATTATTCACGAAATGTGATCATAAAATTCAATAACAAAAGAAACATTTTAATATTAAAAAAATTATTTTGTAAGGAAAACAAATTACCAAATTTTAAAGGTTGAAATCTTCTATTTATCCAATATAATTTAATATTTAGACCCTTTTTAGTAGATTCAAATTTGTCTATTTTACTATAAATTTTTAATTTTTCTGACAATATTACGAGTTATACACAGTATGCCTCCCAAATCAGCAGATAATACGAGTTCACATTATTTTTAAATGTAAACAACTCCTCTTTTCATCTTTTCCTCCCTGCTATGTTTCGACTAAATAAACACGATTTGACGCATGCATAAAAGAGCGGAAGGTTTTTCAAATCCCGGAATGAGCATTATATCTGAGAATGTAATTGCAAATATATATTGTTTCCACCATTATTTAAAAATAAAAACGAAAATGAAATATACTATTGCAAATTATCATGTCTGAACTTTGTTATTTTTTTGTCTTAATTAATTTAATTCACTAAACAATTTAAACTTATATGAAACAATCACAAGACTTCAATTGGTCTCTATCACCCTCCGCCTTCTCTCTTTCTATATATATATATAGATATATAATGATTTTTTTTTATGTTCCATTTTTAATTTTTTTAGCTAACAAAGTGTTTGGGCTTGACCGATTTTCAGATGTGGAGGGTGAAACATTGTTTTTCTAAATAACCACGTATGCGTTATCTGATTGTCTCTTGATTGTTTCTAACCGTTTTAAACTAGTTACTGAATTAAATTAATTTAGTCAATTCGTAAGAAATCAGAGGATGAATAATTCGGAAATCAAGTTGCAATTTTTGCTATAAATCGTCAAATTCGACCAAATTCTGCTGGATTATTTATTAATCTTATTTTAATTAGTTGAAATTATCCCTGATCCAACAATCTTTATTGATTAAATAGACAGTATTTTAACTTGTTTGCTTTATTTTTTTTTAAAGTTGAGCGAGTTAGGCAAATAAAACTGTGACTTTCATGGAAAAAAGTACAACGGCAAATAATAGATATTGGAAAACCCTATAAAGTGAAAGGCGATTTTAAGATAAAACTGCAATAGTAAACGATAGATATTTCAAAATCCGTGAAAGCCGAATAAAAAAATGGACAAATCCCCGATTTGTTGCTTATGAATTTTGAGGCATCAACAGTTTATTGCCTTAAAATCGTTTTGAAAACATCAAGTCAAAACAACGTCATTTTCCTACATGATAATAAAAGATAAAACTTACATTTGTTTAAAAAATGGCCTTTATTAAAATGTTATGAGAAAGTTAGATGGAAAATTTTCAATCCCAATGGATCTCAATATGTCTAAAATATATCATGCGTATTATTATTAACAAATGTTTCACTTACCATAAATTTATATTTTTGGTGTTAATTCCACTTTTCTTTTAATTTTAATCCGAATAATCCTTACTTGAATAAACAAAAATATTTATGAAATATTCCGTCTATGGCTAAATATTATTTAGACTAGTACATTATTAAAGTATGCATGAATTAATTTCAAAACACTTTTTGTTGAGGGGCGATGAAATGGATTAATTAAATGTTTATTTCGAAGAGAAGGTTGAGGTTTATAATTGCTTGTTAATGTAAATATTCCAATGATAAAAATCGTTATTATGGATTAAAAGAAATAATATTCCGTTGATAAATTCATTCAAGGCGTTCCTAATAATCTACCGTTTGTTAGATTACAGTTTTTCGAGATACATCATCCATTCATGATTTATTTAGTCCTTTTATTTCAACCGGCTTATGTTCTAAGTTTGTTGAATAAAAATAGATTGCAAATATTTCAGGGAAAATATGGTAATACGAATTATAAGCTCCCATTTCTAAGCTTCAGGTAATATCTTTGTTTAATTAGATAGAAAAGTTTTCATCAAATGTAAATATTGTGAATATTATTGCTTAAATTCAACAATGGGGATTATTTCGCATTTGTTATTATCGGTAAAGTGATATTATTTTACGAAAGGAATAGATTAAAAATTACCATATTAGAATTTAGAATAATAGTTTGAGAAAGTTATAATTTGTAATAATAGTTTCATTTTCTGCCACAATGTATTTCCAATGAGAAAAATTATTAATATTTTTGTTACAATATTGAAGTGACCATAATTTTCAGGAATAGTATTTTATAAAATATTATAAACTTTTGAGACCAGCTTCAGTTTTCAAAATATTAGATATATTGTTTATAGATTGCTAAATAATAAATGTATAATGCGTTTAGTTAAAATTTCTCACTGCTGTTTAATATAAATGAAATATGTCAATTTAATTGGATCCATATGAGGAGTGATCCAAAAAAAGTTAACAAGCAACAGTATCTGGTAAGTTGAAATTATGGATGGGGATAATGTTATCTAGAAAACTAAAAGTACTGGTTTTCTTAGATCTCTCTTTCGAGCAGATAGCGTTAGAACTGAGACCTGAAACAGTGCAGTAATGGTAAGATGTCTATAGAAATGGTTTCACACAGAGATGCGAGCCGTGATAAGATTTTTGTGGGATAAGAGTGTGTCCCCATTGGACATTCAGAGAAAAATTGTTTAAGTGTAATGGGGGAGAAGCAATGAGTGGAAAATAGGTGGCAAAATAGTGTCGTACTTTCGAAGCAGTCAGAGAAATTGCTGGAAAAGTATAAGTGAAAGGTCTGGAGTCCCTGTCTGGCTAGCAGTGACCATTTCCTTTTCCCGGTATTGAAGAGACACCTATTCCAAACAAGGTTCATATCAGACGGTGATGTTCAAAAAGGTGCCGAGAACTGGCTCAGTAGCCAAGGACCTGATTATTACCAAAACGGGTTAAACAAATTTGTTCAGCGGTGTGATAAATGTCTAAATAGTTTTGGTGATTATGTAGAAGGGCCCACCGCATGTCTCTTCATTACGTTATATTCCTTTGCCTTGTAAACTTTTTTCAGTCACTCCTCGTATATTACTTACCAGCGGGTGACCGAGCTCCGCTCGGAGAAAACAGGTATCGAAGCTAACTCGAGGATTTAAATTTTCAATTGTGATTTATCAAAACAATACATGCCATAAGAAAATTTGTGAAACCATTGGTGAAAAGATAACCGGTTAAAGTGCACCATTGTATACTATTCTAAACAAAGTTAGAGTTTGGAAAGTGAACTGTTCTATACAAAGGTAAAGTAAAGGTAAAGATTGAAATGTGTTGAAGTTCAATATTTTTGACAAATTTATTTAGAAAAACCAAACATATATACATACATAAGAAACATATTATAAACCTATAACAGCATAAACATAAAACTTTATTAGTTCGCCATATTGGCTGTAGATGGCAGCACGTTACCGCTTGAAAATTTAAGTAGCCATTATGGCGAACTAATAAAGTTTGAAAATATCCTATCTTTAACTCCGAACTGCTCGACCGTAGTGCTTCAAAACCGGCGCCAATCGATTCCTCGTGGCCAAAAACCCCAGACCCCCAAGTTTACCGGAGTTTATTAATTCTGGGGCGATTTTCGACTTGGCAACCATTCCTCGTATTATAGTATTAGATTAATGCATGTACGGAACAAATAAATTTATCCTAAGAAATAAAAACAAAACTGGAATACTTTAAAATTATTTTCCATAAGGAATGGATAAAAAATTGTCATATTAATATTAAGTGTAATGGTTTGTGAAATATCACCTACATACTCATAATTAATTTTAAAAGTAAATCACGAATACACTTAGTTCAACATGTTATTCGAAACAATCTGCTGTATTAAATTAATTATTTTGAAATTTATCTATCATTACTTATATTTTTGAATTTACACTCAGTTGCATCATGGTGAAATTGGACCTAATAGTACCATCTCACAAACTTTTCTGGTTCTAGAAAATTATCTTTTGGCAATAATGCAAGTACCACAAACATTTACGAGATAGCGCTAGATGGCAATGTCAGCATGAGAGCAGACAGCAAAAGGCCCTAATAGTTAGGTATAAAAATGATTTTGCAATAGCGTATTTTTTCAGAAAAGTCGCCTAATCTAAATCTTTATAATTGCTTCCTAATGCAAGAAATTAATTTTTAAACATGCAAGAATTGCGCTTTTAAACTTATAAGATGGATCTTAAAAAATCACCTCTAAGAAGCCCCTAAAAGCCTTATAAATATACTTTTCAAAATTCCTATATTATTTCTATTAATTGCAAAACCGTTATTATTTTCGTTTTACCTTCTTTCAGTTCTGCTTACTAGGTAACAAAAACTCCTAGTTATCTACAACAAAGAATCATCTCTTGACAGAAAAATCTTTCGAGTCCGAGATCAAATAATTTTTGGGAGAAAAGCGACGTATTGATAAGTGTATAGAGATGGAGACGAGACCTGATTTTCAAGCAGCCGAAATCCAATTGGAAAGTGTGTGTGATCCGAATAGCTCCGTAAACTAACCGGAAAATGAGATTTAGTAACAGTGAATTCTTGGAGCAAATAGTCTGGGTGATTTTTAGGTACTTGGGAGAATACTGCTTTTTTCCTCAGACGATAAATGCACTTTGTTATGAACTATGTTCGGAATGTGAAATATATAAAGGATTGATTACGGATTATATATTAAATATATACTGCATTTAAAAAAATATTTTAGAAGTAAACTTTGTGGCACTAATTTATAAAGCTTCACATTCTTCACTGCAGGCTTCAACTTAGTTTATAACAATACACTCTTGAGTGCCAGGTCTAATGTGACGGAAGAGTTGGCAATATAACAAAAAGGCCGGATAAGCCGGAGTTTTATGAATTCCTTTCATTGAGCACTGATACAAGTAGACAAAGATTTCATACCAAAATTTACTATTATAGTACGTATTTTCTCACTTCTTATTGAGCCCTCCATTTACCTGAAGCCACAAAGATTATGCACGTGACCCTTTGAATCATAAAAGCAGTTACTAGTTTCTGTTATAACATCAGAGTCTAGTTGCAATATAGAGAGCAATTTCTCCTCCCTAGTTGACAATTTTTTTTCAATTATCACATATTTTGATACCTGATGGCAACAGAGGTCAGTTATACACGAACCAATGAACAACGAGCAGATCACAGTTATTTACCTGTCACAACTTGCAGTTTTCGCATGAAGGACCGTATCAGACGCCCGCTTCCAATGCCTTGGCAATGTTGCCAATACAAGCTATAGCATTCCTCATTTAATTATGATAAAAGAAATTGCGGCCTGATATTTTCGGAAGTCAGATAATCATGTACCAGATCATCGGAGGTATATTGTATTTTATAATCTAATTATCAACTTTTTACACTTGATCGTAGACTGATTAGCGAAGTCCTGACTTGTCTATAGACTGCTGAATTGATTATAGACTAGCCTAGATTAATTAATGGTAATCAAAGATAAGATAAATAGTTTAATAAATAATTTTTAAAAAAATCATGTATTTATATTTCCATGATTTGAAAAGCAAAGAAGAATTTCTTTAAAATATTTCCTCATTTAAGAAGGTTATTTTGAGATTTCATTCTTCTGTATTCTAAAACTATTGATTATTATAAATAACAATCTGTATCATTGCCTTCCGTCAATTATTTAAAAACATTATGGCATTTTTTAGAAATGTTTATGTATAACTCTTTAATTAAATACATCCCCCATATTGTAGGAACTTACGCATGTTTTAAAACTATAATTTAAAGTCTGAATGAACCCGTATTTAACTCCAGATCGATATATTCTTGTACAGAATATATTCAAAGTAAATATACTGCAATCATCGAAAATTTCAATCAAAAATGTATCTGTCAATGTAATAACGCAAAAAGGAAAAGGACTAGTCAGATGTAGCATGTACTGTACTCTAAATATCAAAATAATTGATGTATGTCAAATCTTATGCAAAATCCTTCAAACAAATCAGCCTGACCAGAACGAAGCACTCTGGTTCTAAAAGCTCAACACTAATGCTGATGAAATTCGAAATGTATTTTATTGTCTAAATTGTGCAATGGAATCCAATTTGGGGTCTACACTTATATTGATTGGCAATCTCTGGATCTAAGGGCCTATGCACGTAATATTTCAGAAAAATCGTTCAACTAAATTAATTAGACTTGTTATTACAACTAATTGTAAATATCTTCTCAAATATTTAAGCCGATGTGCCAAAGGAATGAGATCCTAACTGGATGTTTAATAATATTCAATATTCCAAGATGAAAAATATTAAACGATCAGGTAAGCTGCTTTGAGGAAGATGCAAGAAAGTAGAAGATAAAAACTAAATTAAGCATATTTACGTATTGCCCCGAAGTTGTAATATTGCTTTTCAGCAATATTAATCTCATGGGAGAAATGAGATGTATGATATTCTTCATGAAGACTAAATGTATGCCAGATTAGAGAGTCCATCATTGCTGATAACTTTTTTGACTTTTTGGGCACTTGGCAAAGATATTGATTGCTTTGACCATAAAAAAGGCTTAGGAAGACACGTGAATTTCGGCTTTATCTCTATGATAATCTAAAGATTCTCTAGAAAAATTCCATACTCTGTCTGATATGTAAACCACTGTAAAATGCAAAAGACTCGCATGAATAATTTTTTCCCTTGGAGTGCTGATCACAGAGAGAGAGCTCTCTAGTTATTTTGCTCTAAGAATAAATATAATGCGCTTTTATTTAGTCAGCAATTTTCTTTTTTCATGTGTGCATTGTTAACATCTACAATTAATATTTGATTACACCACGTGTGTTTTGTGTTTCCTTGTGATTTTCAGTTATTCAACTTAAATTTTATTCTCTAAATACTTATGGTAATACAACGAAGTATAATTAGGAAAATGTTCTTTATTACGATTTGTGGAGTCCAAAATATCACATTTATAAAAATGATATGAAAAGAGATACTTCTCTCTCTCTTTGTTATGTCATCATTCTAATTTCATACCCGAAAAATTAACAACTTAAACAAAATAATAAAGAAATATCTAGTTAATTTGGAATGCATAGGATCATAATAAATATTGGTCTCTAATTACTGCATTATCCTATGATTGACATCAACAATTTGGATATTTGGTTAAGATGCATCGATCTACAGTATCATATATCCAAGTAACCGAGTAATGTTTAATGCCCGAATTAAGGTTATGAAACTCAGATTCAATAACATTTAGCCGAAATGCATGCATCTATTGTCCGAGAATCCGAGTATTTACCAATCGCAGAATTCGGTTCCGTTTCTCTCAGTTGATAACTCCAAGTATATTAGCGAGTTTTCTCAGTGTTGCAACGTATTATTTGGCGCTGCTGGATCCGAATAATCGTGAAGCTGTGACGATGTGTAATTAAAATCATTTACTGGGAAAACTAATGAACAACTAATCGTTCACGTTTCTGCGCTTCCATTCTGTTGCTAACCTGGGGGGAACCGGTTCTCTGGTGAGTTAGAGTAATCATGGATCAAAATGTGATTATGAAACATGTGATGAAATACTCTCTAATGAAATGCAGTTGGGAATTAGAATATGATATCATTACTTTTAAGGCAAATGAATTTAAACAATGTGTATTATTCTGATTTACATCAATGGGTATGCTTCTCAAGTGTTATCCCAAAAATTAATTTGAGGACAGAATTAATACTTTTTGCGTGTTAGCACTGTAGGGAAAAATAATGGACTTGTGCATTCTTGAGATTCGAGCTCGGAAGTTGGTGACATAATCCCCAGACAAAAGTTTACACTTCGCTCTAGAAGCTCTTATCTCTGAACTTACCACCACATTACTCCTCTTCTAGTTTGATGACTCCTCCGATGTGAGACGAGTGATATTATCAAAGGCAAGTGTTTTCAGCTGGTGATGAATGTTTTAATCGCGCAAAGCATTATAGTGGGTGACAAATGATTTTTTTTGTCGCGTTAAGCACTATGGCTACTTTTGCTACCGGTAGAGGACATTACGAAGGTTGCGTTTATTAGCTCATAATAGGGATCACCAATGCGCATTGTTCAGGTTCGAACACGGGATAATCGGATCCATAACGGTGTAACAGAACCTTATGAAAAGAATGTACAATCTGGTCTGGAAGTTCTTATTTATTCTTATGAACTTACCACCACATGTTATTAGTATGCATCCTAAAGATTTAAAAATCTGGCGAATAGAAAAGCAATAATGTCAGACACCATATCAGGCATTGTTGAGAATGAAAAAGAGGAATATAAAATGAAAGATAATCACCTTAATTAACAAATGTCATCTTGCAACTGGTTTGAAAGTAAAAAGTTACTAAAAGAGTTTCGTTCATAACAGCTGGAAAAAAAGTGCATCCACCTTTGTTTTAACAAAGGTGGAAGTCTGGATCATTACCGGTCAGTGGGTTAATGAAAGCAAGAAAGATGACATCAGAGAAAGCCATAAAAATCATCAATAGAATGTAATTGGCTTAGAATTTATAAATATATTTGTTAAAAATTTATATATGAATATCGATTATATTTTAAACTTCAATGAACCATATAAAAACACATGATTACAGTAGATAATAAATACATTACCAAAATATTAAGAAAATTATGACAACAGTTTTGGAATTGATAATATCGATGAACCAGAATTTTGATCACTGCTTCAAAAAATATTGCCATAGTTAATGAGATTTCGGCCTTAACGCTGCTTTGAATTCTTTGAGCATTCTTTTAAGGACAGAATACGGAATAGAAATGCTCGAACTATTCACACTCCCAAATCATGAATATTGGCATACTGGTAAGTCATCCTGTTCCCTGATTTTCTATTAACCTCTGGTGTTTCCAAAAAAGGAAAACAACTTGTTGAATATTATATTTTTTTCATCAAAAGCTAGCTTTTTTGTTCCCTTTCATTCAGACCACGTCTTTGAGCTTAATAATGTTCATCTTTTTCGTCACCGAAGACTGGCTAAGTGGCTAAAGCTTTTACATCAAGGAAGTGCGTCAAAAGCCGTTAAAGACCCACTCGCATCATTAACAACGTATTTTGAAGAAGAAAGAGATTAGAGACATTTTCACTTGTATGATCAATGTCTCGATCTTCAAGGCGATCATGCCGTATCTTTTATAAACAAAATTATGCATAACTTTTCATCATTATTTTTCTTTTACTCTGGTCTTTTATTCTACTACCTGTTGAATCTTGAACTATTCCAATTCACTCTGAGGCATACGGGTTAATTTGAATGACCACAACAATACTGGTGAGAGTGAGGTTGTATCTTAAAGACCAGCATTGGCCATGGTACAGCTCTTCCTAACTTCCGACATCCTGTCATCGATAGGGTTGTTCAGCTCCACATCATTTATGTATTATTATCGGTGGTATATTGTATCGAATTCGACGAGAAGCATCCATCATGCTAGAAGCTTCTCATCCTCAAATATGAGGGCAAGCATTTTCTTGAATATTAAAGATGCGGGTTTTTTCCATGGAATTTAAATTATAGTTTTAATAATTTCAACACTTTTTTATCATTTGACTAGTTTGAACACAGTCGGTTACAATTTCTACTACGTTAAACTATTTTTATATTACTGGGGAAATGAACTAGGAGCCAAAAATCCAAGTTCAATTTTCTTGACCCTGCTTTCAATTGCTGCTCTTAAATCGTGTAGAAAAACAAGTAATATAAAAAAAAATAATCGAATTCCTGCTTAGATCAGCAAAGGAAATTTTTATTTTAGTTACTTTTTTATTAAATAATTATAAAAAAAATTAAATATCGAAACGCTATTGATTTTCGAAAGAACTGAGCTCGCATTTTTCACCTTTAGGTGAAAAATACTTAAATCTTTGCATTTTACCGATTGAGCTACCGATTGAGCCTGTTGATTTAAATTTTCATTACAAGCTGCTAAAACAATATTTAAAGTTTTAAGAATTAATTAAATTTAATGAATTAATTTATATATCGAGTGGTTCAATAAGAAGTATTTTATTAACAATTAAAAATTTGAACAAGATGTATAGTGTCAACTAATAATAGAAACTGAAAAAAAACTTAATGAAACTTTTTGAAATGTAATGTAGCATATTCCTCAGATTAATTGATTAACAACTAATGACACTGTAGTTTCATTAATGATTCCAAGAATACTTTACACCAAATGGTTTATTAATTTTTAAAAATGTAAATTTATGAACACAAAGATAAATATTTATTCAATATCAGAAATTATTGCAATTAATCTTTGAGTTACTGCAATTTTAAAACAGTCTTTTAGAAAAGGGAAACCTATTTTATATTTCTACTTACCAACAGCATTTTATTAGGACAAAATAAATCTCTGTTATTGCCTCGCCAATCAATGTTTTCCAGATGTCTTTTAAATGATAAAACATCACTATTCTGCAATATTTCGTTCAGAATAAAACACTTATCATGATCACAATATTCATGTAAAATTACACTGTTCTTGTCCCTTGCAATATAATTCTTTCGATATAACGAGGAGAAACTTTAATGAGAAACAATAGTTTATGTGATGAGAAGAGGTGTTCTCCTAGTCGAGTTCGATGAGCAATTAATTAGGAGCTACAGGGGCGACCGATAAATCAGAAAAGCATTATTGATTTATAGATTTCTCGATATATAACCAGCGGAGATGATCTATAAAAATAAGCGGTGATGCAGAGCGGAATTTGGCTTTTTTCCCCCTTTCGCCCCGTGGCCAATCATTTGTCGATTGTAGTAAAAAGGGAAGAATATAAGCGAATTTGTGGGAAATGAGAGGAACAGGTATAAGCAAAAAAATTATCAGTTTAGAAGGGAGTTCATGTGAAATAATTGTATGGATTCAGGGCAGAAATTAAAAATATTTGAAGTTTTGAAGTTTTTCCGTCTCTTATTCACTGCTTCTTCTAAGACTAAAACAGCAATTAGCACTTTTTTGCTTTCTTCGATATAAGGTCCAAAATTTGAAGATACTTTAGTTATGAAAGGATTAATTTGGATATATAGTTGAATTTAATTTGAAAAAAGAATCTGTTTTTGAAAAAAACGAATTTTTTTTTTCTCTCCATTTTGAATTTGGACGCTATAAATCAGAAATAAAGGAAACTGAAAGACCTATCATTTGTGGTCTATCAATGCAGGCTGTGTTGATAGTGAACTTATCATTTGCGAACTTTCAATACATGCCATATGTGTTCATAGCCCATCAACACATTGTTTGCAATTTTTCAATGCACGTCATTTCTATCGTTAGCAGGTTAACATGTCATTTGTGATCCTCAATGCATGACATTTGTGTTTATAGCAGTGGACATATCAATTGTGATATTCCAATAAATAACATTTATGTTTTCAGGAGGTCAACATATCATCTGTGAGTTTTCAATGCTCAGGATTTGTTTTGATAGCATGTCAGCATGCCATTTGTGATATTTCAACGCATGGAATTTCTGTCGATAGAGGGTCAATACACCATTTGTGATATTTTAGTGTACTGCATTAATCTTGTAGTAAGTCAACATATCGTCTGTGTTATTCCTATGCACAATTTTGTGTTGACATGACATTTGTGATTTTTTTTTAATAAATGGTATTTATGTTGATAGTTGATCAACATATTATTTGTGATGTGTCAAGATATTTGAGTTGATAGTAGATCAACATATCATTTCTGAAAAGATTTAATTTTTTCAGAATTATACTTGCGTTTTTTCTTATTTGCTTTTTAAAGGCTGATGAAATATATAATGACGTTAATGTACGTTTTTAAGAACTCATTCTTATTGCTTATTTTCCAAAACCATCATTCGGATTCAAACAAACCATTTTATCTTTTCGACTTCTTCATTGAATGTAAATTTAATTTAATGCTTCACTTATCAATTTAATGAAACTGTAAAATATTATTAGAAATCGTAGGTGGAAGTCACGATTTGTCAAACCTCTGATCACAAGTTGACGAAAACCGGATTTTCATCAACTTGTTTCCACCAGAAGTGTTCTTGAAACTTTTTGTAAATTTATTATTGTCACATGCTAAATTTTTTTTAAATTCTTAACATATTTTCTTATTTTTTTATTCTTATATTAATCATTCATAACTGTTAAACTTTCTTATTTTCTTTTGTTATGTGTTGAATGCTTACTTCTGTAATCCCCATGTGATACTTGATTGTGTATGGCGATTATATAAATGCTTCAATTTGAAAAAAAACCTCAGATCAATCAAAGGAAAGAAGATGAAATAGAAATCGCTGATATAAATTGGTTCAATCAAAAGGTTTAAACTAACGCAAAGCTTGCATTTAATCATTGCTAGATGAGAAATGGTTATAGCTTGACAAGGGATGTTGATGATAATACTTTTCCAAATTATTATTTTCTCCAAATAGATTTATGCTACTCTAGAATTTATAAAATTACGCTTTTTATGATGATGATATTCTTTAAGTACAATTATTTTCTTTTCTATTAATATTTTTAAATTTAAATTGATGTTCGATTTGCAATACTGTTTTCGATGTTTCAATGAAATGCAAACTCAAACATCGAAACTTTCAATCTCGAGGTTTTAATAACGTTAAAATCAAGATTTAAAAATTACTTTTCTATGACACCAACTGCGGTATTGATTTATTTTTTACGCTTTTATTTTCTAGTTTCTACACTATTTACTGGAAGTAAATATACTTGGATTCAATTAAATACATGTTTTTCAGCCTTGCCAGATAACAAGATGAAATATTTTTAAATACATTTCTATTTGATAGTTATTACATTATTTTGATGGTTTAATAACCTAATCTGGGGTAAAAAGTTGTAGGACTAAACGAAAAAAGAGTTAGTCCATAAAATTGTACTTGATATCAGAGTAAACAACTATACCCATTATTTAACATATATCACTGCTACATTATGGCATTCTTATTAATATTCAAAGTTTAATTTGTTTAAATTCGAAAGTAATTTACTAAATAATGCAAATAAAATTTTGTGCATATTAGTGAGTTTTCATCTATATTTTATATGTTTCTGCTTTTTGATTATCAAATGCCTATTCAATTAAATTTTGAAATTAGTAAATAATCATTTCCTTTATATAAATTTTGTGGAACTTTACAATGCCCCGTTGACCTTATCCAAACACATGCACTTTACTGCGCCCTTAAACTTTTATGGCAGCCAAATGTCAAGGGTTTGCGCTCACACGGACTGTTTAGAATTAATATTCCAGTGAGTTCATAAACAACCCATGTGAGTCATGTAATTGACCTTCACTCGAAGGCATTCCTTACTGCAATATACACAGCCTGACTAATTGAATAACCTAATACGGCATCGTGAATAAGTTGCACCTGCATGGATCCACACCCACGCTACCTACAGAACATCCGAAACGTGTTTTAATTCCGTAATAGCGGTATGCCTTTACTAATGCACTTTGTGGGTACGCTATAATGATTTACAGCCCAATTTTAAAGAAAATATATACAGAGAATAGTTTAATCATATTTGGTTATAATTTGAGTAGAGCTTCATAGATTAATATTAAGCTAAAGAAAGTAGGTAATGTTAGGCATGATTTCGGTTAATTGCTAAGTATAATTTTATAATTGCATTAACTGTAAGCATGGGTTTGATGTAACATCGCAATTCCATATCATTTGAAATAAAACACTTTTCGTATTTAATGGGAGTATCCTGTGAATTATTTGTTTTACTACACGTAATTTTTTATTCAGAATAAAATATTAATATTTAATGGAATTTTTCTTAATATGTTTCCACACATACACACACTCCTGAGGAAGCTAATATAATTTACGAAAGTGATATAATTTTCAAATATAAGATAAATACACTTATTTAGCTTTTAAGTATTTGATTTTCTAAACATCATTAAAAATGTATTTTCATTTTAATCCTTAAACAAGTCAAGAAAAAATGCTTTAAAAAAAAATTTTTTTTAAAGTATTGTATAAAATTTAGAAACATCTCTTTGCTAATTGTCAACACGTGACTTAAGTTTTGCAAAAACATTTATGAATGTCAGTAAATTTAGACTTAAAAACATTTACTCTTCAAGTTACAGTATTTAATTAATTATTCTCAGGTGTACTAGCAAAACAAAAACGATATGTAATAATAAATATTTATTTCATTTTTTTCAGTGCTGTTGTTGGCATATATATGTTTTAAATTGATTTTATAACATATATTAAAGCTTCCATCTCATCCTTATCTTTTTTATTACTGATCCTGCCCAACCAGCAGCGTAAATTTTAAATTAAATGATCAGTTTCTGTTCCGAATGAGAATTCAGGATGTGAATGAGATCATTCTTATCCGTGTCACTGCTGCTACGGCCAGAACAGTCGCATGAATTTTATCCTGAGGTGGAGTTGATGTCTGTTACAAACGAGGGATGGATTATATAAATGAAAACATTTTTGGCAATAACTCATTTTATATCCTGCAACACTTGTTTGAAACGGAAACTAATCTTCAGGATAAAATTTGCTCTGCCTGTTGAACCGAGTCAGTAGTGAAACTGTTAAATATTGAAAACAAAAAAATGAGCATGAAAGTATACAAATGAGCAGGAAAATTGTCTTTGTAAGATTTTTTCTTCCAAATATAAAAGAATATCAAGATGAAAAAATTTCCTTAATATAATGCGATAACATTAACTTGTTAAATTAAGATCTAATCTGAAGACTCTGTTGGATACCTAACTACTTTTTTTTATCATTTTCTAATTACGAAATACAAACAATTTAACTGCACGGTATTCTACGGATTATTTTTATCCTTCTAATTTAGAGAAACCCTCTCATTGGGAAATAATGAGAAAAAATAGCATCTACAATTTGTTAGTCAGGAAATTTGAGCTCTTGAACAGATCTACACAATTTCCCAAACAAAACACACAGTTGCAGTGGTTTCCAAACAACTAACCAGCAGAAAGCAATTTAGAAGATGCTGGCCACCTCCCTTGCGACAAGAACCGGAAATCTAACCACAAGGAATGCTACGCCAGCAAAATAGTGCAAGTTCCGCATCCCAAGAGATAAGGGAAAGAATTTAGTAAGCTAAAGTTCTTATCAAGGGAAACTCGATCAGAGAGACTCTAAAGATTGTTCTGTTAAATCAAAACAACAAAATAAGTGGAGGTGGAACGAGGGAAGGAAGTTGCTTAACTGTGGGTACAATTTCGTGATTGGAATGGTTCAAACTTCTGAAATTAATCAAGTTTTGTCATTCACGTAGTATCTTGGTCCTATTTACCTTAACTTTATGAAGTTCTGATAAAAATAATTGAGAGGGTAACGCAGATAAGACTGAAGAAATGTAACAATATGTGAAGTATGTTTCTGTGTCAGTTGAGATAAACTATAATGGATGTAGTTTTTTATGGTATATTTCAGAGATATGTTAAATAAGTATATATATATATATATATATATAATATACTGAAGTGACAAAAGTCTTGAGATAGCAATATGCAAATATACCGATGGGAGTAGTAACGCAGCGAAAAAGTATAAATGCGCAGATCGTTTTCCAGGGCTTTCATTTGTGTTCAAGTTATTCATGTGAACAGGTTTTTCGTGATTTAAGGTGGCACGACGAGAATTAACAGACTTTGAACGTGGAATGTTAGTTGGAGCTAGACGCATGGGTCATTCCATTGCGGATATCGTTAGTGAATTCAACATTCCGAGATCCACAGTATCAAGAGTGAGCCGAGAGTATGACATTTCAGGCATCACATCCCATCATGGACAGCGCAGTGGGCGACCACCTGGACTTAACGACCGAGACCGCCGACGTCTGTGTAGAATGGTCAATGTTAATAGACACGCAACACTTCGTCAAATAACTGCAGGAATCAATGTGGGAATCAAAAAATCAAGGAACATAGCTGAAAACACCATATTCAGCCATGTGAGAATAGCAGACTAATCGGCGGACCCGAATAGCTGGGAAAAATCTTTCTCCACCTGAGATTAGTAAAAGTTTCCTGGTGCTACTGTTGGTTCTCACTGATTTGCTGCTTATTTACTGCTGTTTACTGTAAAAAAAATATATAAATACTTTAAATATCAATTTCTATTTTTCAGACATTCTGTGAAATTTGTTAACATTTCCTATGTATTTTTTGTCACACTGTTATGTTAATTGAACCAGCGGGTGACCGAGCTCCGCTCGGAGAAAACAGGTATCGAAGCTAACTCGAAGATTTAAATTTTCAATTGTGATTTATCAAAACAATACATGCCATAAGAAAATTTGTGAAACCATTGGTGAAAAGATAACCGGTTAAACCTCGGCTTTTCATCGTCCACCAGCGATGTCATGTCTTGATGTTCCATTGGAAATCCCCATCTGCACTGGTCTCTTCCATGTTTGCTGACCATGCACGGAGCGCTTGGGTTCATATCACCACACGGGTTATGGATCATCCATTTCGAGATCAGTTCCGGATCATCTTCTGGAAACTTTATTAGTTCGCCATATTGGCTATAGATGGCAGCACGTTACCGCTTGAAACCTATTAGCCATTACAGCGAACTAATAAAGTTTGAAAATATCCTATCTGTAAATCCGAACTGCTCGACCGCAGCGCTTCAAAACCGGCGCCAATCGATTCCTCGTGGCCAAAAGCCCCAGACCCCCAAGTTTACCGGAGTTTATTAATTCTGGGGCGATTTTCGACTTGGCAACCATTCCTCGTATTATAGTATAAGATTTAAAAATGGTAGTGTTTAGTGTTTGAGATATATTGAATTATTTTATAGAAACCAGTATTTCAATTTCAATTTATCAATGGAAATTCTATTGGAATTTAAAAAAAAAATAGTTTATATCTTCAATATTTCACTTATTTGTGATCGTGTATTTTGACAGATTTAGAATTGTTATACCAAAATTCTTAATGAATTGCGAACAAAAGTTTCAATAACAAAATTTAGATTGGATCAGTTTTTAATTTTATATAAAAATTAATTTTTTATATGTCAAGAGTTTATATGTCAGTAACTTAATGTTAATTGTAAAATAATGTAACTTATGCTTTGCAAATTTAGAAATACACGCATCAATATTTCTATATTTACATCAACAAAAAATATTAAAAGCAAGATTTAATTTTTGAAAATAATATTTGTCCTCTTGCCTGTATTTCTATATCAAATGTATCTTATTCTACCAACAAAGACACCTTTCGATTTCTGATTACTTAAGATAAAATAAACTTATATTATTTTTTTATTTAAAATAAAGATAGTAAGTCATTCCGGTTTACTTTTATCTACGATACACATATAAAATATTTCGCATATTCATATTATTATCATGTGAGAACATGATGTTGTTTTGGTTTTGGATTTTTGAAGCCTCAAAATGCATGAGGCAGAGACTTGGCAATTTATTGCTTTTGAAATACCAATTTTTCGCTTTTCTTGTTGTTAGATGATAAAGAAAGTTGCCACATTTGGTGGCTTATGGCCATCAAAAAGTTACGAATTTGCATCAATGTCGACCTTGTACCCTATTTCCCTGTCTGGACAGAATGTAAAAAGTGTCCCATCTCCAAAAACTCGGCTGAAAATTACTATCCAGGATGAATAGTAGAAATCATAACAAAAGGCTTTTAGTCTTTGCAATAAAAAAATGCCACGATTACATTTGGTGAGAATATCACTCAGTGAGAATATCACATACAGTCTCTAAAACAGAATATAGCCACATATATTTTTATTTTGGAGATTGTACATTAATCGTAATCCTAATTATAAGCGTTATGATTTCCCTAAGAATGTTGTTTTCACGTAATTTTCCTAATATTTTAAATTTAATTTGATATATAAATTTGAAATAATATTTTAAAATGCTACTGAGTGATGAATCAAAATATTGGGTTTATACAAGTCATTAACTTAGCTGTGGGATGCTTACACCTGTTTTTATTCTTAATCTATACCCTTTTTTGCTGCAATAAACTAACTCAATGAATTCACATGTTTCAATCGGATTTCTGTTTGATTGATACAACGTGACTTAAAAAAATAATGATTTCACATCATAAATTGAAATTTACCGTAGCAGATTTCAATTTTTATTTTTTAATATTTAAAGAATCCGACTAGGTTTAAAGGAAATTTTTTAAAAAAACTGGTTTAAAAAAAATTTATTTAAAACTTTGTTTTTTAGACGTGTTTTCAATTATAATAGAAAATAGCATGAATACAAAAAATATTTGAAAATATATTTTGAGAAATAGGAAAATGTGTAGCAAATTTTAATGAAATTTTACCAAACCGGTTAACACTCGACACAAAATCGTAATGCAGTAATCCAATTTTTCTTTGAATGAAATGAACCAAAATCTAAGAAACGTTTTGAGATGCTAAAAAGTTATGGGTGAATATATATATATATATATATAATGCGTTTTTTTAATAAATTCACAACTTAATTTTTCTAAAAACACCTATAAATGAAAAAGTATTCCCCCAACTATAAGACTTTGAGTTCATTTCATTGCCCATTATTTTTAAAACGCACCTGAAATTTTTACGTAAATACCTCATTTGGTTTTTGAGCTATCATATTAACGATGGAGAATTTTCATGACAATTAAAGTTTTGAGAAAATAGAAGACAAATTTTAGCTGAAAAATATGTTTTGCTTACAATTCTCATGGATGATATATCAAATCTTCCTTTTCCTGGAAAATATAAACTGTTTTGGAAAGAGGAAAGTCTGAACTACAAGAAATAATAATAAAAATTCGCCAATGTGATCGATATCCAGTGCGTTTAACGTAGTCGGATACCGTAAAACTAAAAAACTGTGATTTTTATTCTAAATTTCTATACACTTAAATGAGAATGCTATAAAAATGAAAGCGACACGGAAAAGAGGAATGGAATATTTCTCAAATGCCCTTAAACAAAACGATTCTATATTTTTCGCTTCCTTTACCCGAACTTCTTCAGTCATTCCAAATTGTTTTTCCAGTCACAATGAAAAGGTTTAAATGTGAAATAATCTTTCAAAGAAAGTGTTATTTTTGTCTTTTTTTTACCCAAAAAGTTCTAAGCTTCTGAGCCGTTTTTACTGCTGATGTGATACAAACATTGTAGGGTTTTTTTATTCACCTTTTAAAGTGCCGGTTATTTCACACCAGCATACAAATTGACTATTAAATTCTAAGAAACCTCCTAAACCTGGAGGAAGCCTTTCTTTTTGCTCAGACAAAGTTTTTGAAACCAGGCCTGTGTCTTTTTTATTTAAAGCAGTAACGAAGAAGTTTATAAATTTTTACGAAGAGAACTTGACATCTGCTTAAGAAGTGAGTGGGTTTTTACTACTTGCTACTTCATTTTTCACACTAGATGTCACAAGGTTTTTGTGTGTTGCGTGTCAAGAAGAAAAAGTGGGAATGCTCTAAACTTCGCTGATTTTCGCCACATCTTCGCTGACTCAGGACGTAATATTCTTTTTTTTTATTAT
>JAPMOQ010056190.1:0-13465 GCA_026543055.1 Argiope trifasciata
ACCAAGGTCTGTTTGCTGTTTTGCATTGCACTGTCCATATGATACTTATTCCATTTATTGGGATTAAGTCTTATCTCGATCAAATAGCTAACTTTTCAACCAGTCTCAACGCTTGTAAGAATTCCATTTTTTCATTTCCATTCTCATAGGTTTGGGTGATGTTATATTAAACCGATACTTTATATCATTTTCGCTAAAATATGCTCACAAAATTGCAGTAGACTAAGATTGTCGGGTACTCAAAATTAGTTTTTGCACTCGATTGATATCGATCGATATAGCTTTAATTAGTCCTCCTACCCTCGTGACGCGGTGATCATGTGTGATATTTTTTAACTATATATTTTTCAAATGCAGTCATAATTGCCCCTTAATCCGGTTATGATGTAACCGATACAACTCTAGTATTTTGATATCTCCTATTATATCTGCAAAACCTTTCATTTTCTCTTCTCAACCACCCGCCAATCGCTGTCAAAACCTAAGGCATCATCGATATCAATACATCGTTTGAAACAGTGAAATGTCATTTTGAAATTATATTCATATCAGTATCAACTATTAGTCTGGGCGCAAGTCTCGATGAGAATCGATCCTTCAAGTAATCGGTTTCTGTCCGACGAGATAAGAATGGGTATCTGCTATATGAGGTATAAAAGTATCAGTAACAATCGAATATCAGTATCTACTTATTTTCATATACAACAAAACAATTTGTCGGTTTTCTAAGCGATTTGTACTAAAGGTATCCGACTACGTTAAAAACACTGGTTATCGACCACATTGGCGACTTTATTATTTTTTTATTGTTATTTCTTGTAGTTTAGACTTTCCTCTTTCCAAAACAGTTTATCTTTTGTAGGAAAAAGAAGGTCTGAACTATCATCCAGTCATATATTTTTTCAACTAAAATTTCTCTTTAACTTCCGTTTTCTCAAAACTTTAATTTTCATAAAAATTCTCCACCGTTAACATGATATTTCAAAAACTAATGGTTGTATTTGCATAAAAATTCCAGCCTGTGTTTTAAATAATATGGGCAATGAAACGAACCTAAAGTTGTATTGTTGGTGAAATTCTTTTTCATTTATAGGAGTTTTCAGAAGAATTAATTTTAAAATTTATGGAAAAAAATGCATATATATGTAAATTTTTACCCATAAATTATTTTCATCTCAAAATGTTTCTTAGATTTGGGTTCATTTCATTCATCATTGTATTCTATAACTTGTGTGTAATGAAAGATAGGATTTCTGCTTTACCATTTTGAGTAGAGTATTAACCATTTTGATTCAATTTCATCAAAATTTATTTCACATTTTGTTATTACTCAAAATATTATTATATTTATAAATAAGAATTTTGTATGTATAGTTTTATAATGGACAATACAAGTAAAAATCATTTATAGTTTTAAACAAATCCAAGTTTTCAAAAATTGTCCTTCGAATGTAGTCGGATGCCTTAAGAAAAATCCCAATTTGAATTCATATTCATATCTGAATTTATCTCGACGCAAATGCAAAAACCAACCTGCCAGTAACCAGTTTCATACTGACTAGAAGAGAATAGGTATCTGTTGTATCAGGTACAAAAATATCAATCACAATTGAGTAACAAAAGTATCAGTGCGATGTGTATCACAGCTTCACAGTTTTCTCTCCAGAAGATAACCCGAGCCATTCACCTGCGGCTATCACTGAACAACGTATCACTTTAACACCTAACGTCCATATTCCGATGCTTGTATTTTCATTGTCCGTCTGGCCGGAGTTGTTTCCTTCCTGCCGAAGTTGTTTGTCCGCGTGGGTTTGTAATAACAGGGTTTCGGTATCATTGCCTTGAATCGCGCCTGCGCTCTCGGTTTTAATTAAAACAACTGACATTACTCCACATCGAAACCGGTCCCGATATCGCCACATTACTCAGCCCCAGAGCCAAGTCATTCGCCATTCAAGTCCGGGCTTTTTATTGATTAAACCCTAAACTTAGCAACGACATCGTAAATATTTGAGAAGCGGTTTTTTTTTTCTTGGGGCATAACTGCCAGGGCTGCTGGGATTTAAGCCTCTGGGATCATCAAGTTTGGAAGAGAGTCTTCGATATCTTCTCTGGAAGGGCGGTTTTGGCTAAACATCCGTTTAAGTTTGACGGGTGGGCGTTTACGGCTGATACCTCAGTGTGGGTGTACTGTGGGCGTAAGGTTGCGAGTTTCGTTTCACTTAGGATGCTAATGGGGTTCGACCTTTAAAGGTGAGCTCTTGTACGAGCGGAAATGATCTTGTCAAATCGGGCATTGAGATTGCGGCGTCCACCCTCGAGGCATCGAAGTTGTAATTGAAAGTTCTGCTTACTAATTGCAGATATTGTTTTTGTTGATGTTACTAATTGCAAGTATTGTTTTTATTGACACTTTAAAAATCCAGAAAGATAAAGTTATTTCTTTAAGTGCTTTTGTTGTGTGTTTTTTTAAGTGTAAATCTCTTTTTAAACTTTTGATGCTCTTCGGCTTCTCGTAACCGTTTTTTGATCGGGGACAACGGCCTTTGCTGCTTTATACCTCTCAAACAAAGAAAAAGTTGCAGTATAAGAATTTTTTGGAAACTTTTGCAGTCTTTGCGTTTCGTTTGATAAAAATGTATTTAAAATCAAAATAATTGCCAACATTGGGAATAAAAAATTAGTCGTCTAAGGACATTGGAATCCTTCTATGTAAACAAAAACACGCGCTGTCAAACACACACTCACAGTCCTCTCTCTGCCAAGCTGGCTCACGATTCTTTGGCAAATGTTCCAATTATTGACTCAACTTTTTCAGTTTTATTTTCTAAAGATAATTAAGAATTTAAATCTTGTGGTAGTTTGTTTATTTTTACTGTCTTTTTGTATACATAGTGTAGAAGAGAGTATGCTAATAATCAAAAATTTGAGCTCAAGAATTTTACGAATCTCCACGTTTTAGAATTTCCTGAATTGGAAAAAGACATTTTTGAATAAATGCCCGTCTGTCTGGGACAAAGATAACTCAGAAACGCTTTGACCTAATCGCTTGAAATTTGATATATGGGTTATACTCCAAATTTCTGTGGAACTTTGAATAAAATATAGTCGGAGAAAGCACGTTATGTCCGTCTGTTTGAAAGATAAGTTAACTCATAATTACAAATCGTAGAGAACTGGACAATTAAAAATCTGTACACGGATTTAACATCTATAGTGTTATCATCTGTCCAAGTTAAGAGTCAAAACTGAGAATGAATTGACTGTTTGACGTTTGACTTTCAAAAATATGTAAGAGCGATACTTTTTAAAGTTAACGACTTAATATATCAACTTACTTGCTTAAACTAAAATATTTAAAATTTTGTATGAGATATTGTAACTACATATACAGTTTTGTTTTATATTCTGAAAAACAATTTTGTGATAAATCGGTTGAAGAAAAACGGGTCTAAAACAGAAATTTAATTTTAGCATACTAATGACGCATGCCAGCGATTATTGACCAGGCACGATAGATTGATTAGTTAATATTTCATATAGCTATTGTACGCCAATGCCATGTAAAGCCTTTTCTGTTATGACAAGTTTATTAGAGAGTATACGAGAAAATTTTGTGAATGCCGCTTCGGTTAGTTTAAATTTGATAGAAGATTTTCATTTTAATTTCGAAACTTGAAGCTTTTATTGTGATGTATAAGATATTTCGAGGTAGGACAATTATTTTGATTACAATTCTAATAATAATTGGCTATTCGATGATGTCGCTTTCTTCAGAATTAGCTTTGCTTTGTGTTTTGGTAAACAAATTTGCAGGAAACTTTTCTTTTACTGAAAATTTCACTTCTGGTTCCACGCCTAGATACCTGAATTCTAAGACCTGTTTGCTATTTCAAAGTATAAAAAAGAAAGAAAATCCTCTTAATAATGCAGATAATAAATTTACAATTTAATTACCTTTTAAGGAATTAAAACCGAATAAAAACTATTTCCTAAAATCCATATAATTCAGTTTCCTTTATCGTAATACTTTGTTTTCAAATGTACGAGTATATATCCTGACCTCTACGTCCTTAAATCCTTTGTTCAAGAGATGTTCTGTGACTTACTCGTGCTCCCAAGGTATTTTTTCCGGGATTGTGGCATTTGCGCTCCAATTATCATTTCCTACCCCCAATTTGTAGGTTTACTGGAATTTTATTACGTTTGGTAGAAAAATTTGGCGTGGAGCGCATATTCCACTCGTGTTTTTTTTTCTGTGCCGTACCCCTTCGTTAATGACCTTTTAGACAGTGACAGATTACTTTATGATAAGATAAGATTACTAGGTGGACTCCCCCCCTTAGCATAAAAGCACTTAGCCCTCATAAATGAACTCCTTATCGTTAAATGGCTGAAATAGGAAAAATGAGAAAAAAAAGTCTTAACACTTTTCTCACAAAATTTTGCTTATAAAAATATTTCTGGGCAACTTTTTCCGTAAAATGTTGCTATTAAACAATTTTAAAATACGTGAAACGCCTTCAAAAAATAAAAAAGGAATTTATTTTATTTATTTATTTACCTACTTTACCTCAAAATTAATAACATGAATACGTCGGTAGATTTTTTGTTAAGAAAGACTGTTTGTTAAAATTTGATTTTTGACGTAAGAATGTTACAATTTTCTTTTTTTTAAATGCAGCATAGTCTTGAGAGGAATTTCATGTTTTAATTTGATTATTTGTATTTCAATTAATTTCATTTAATTTTTCGTGTTTGATTTATTTCGCTGTACAATAAATTACAGTTTCCGAATTAAAAATTGTAATATATTTATATTACAGACATACTGCTAAATTCGTTTTTTTGTAAATCGCGAGAAACAAAAATCACCAAAAAAAGTAACTACATATAAACAGCTGATCCCAGATTTATAAAATTTGGTACATAAATAATTACTTTTTCACCAATAGATATTCAATAGTTAGAATCTTTTTCAGAATTGTTAATTTTTTAATTATTAAATCTTAATTTAAACTTAATCAATCGAAAAAGCCTATTGGCAAATGTTGTGTCACATTAAAATTTAAAAGATTAACTTTCCAAAGACAAAATTTCCGTTTTCGGGACAATTTCTATTTAGATTTTCTAAAAAATTCAAAATTAAATTTAGAAAAAAATTTCTAACATTTCATTTTTATAGAAAATAAATTGAAATCAATTTTGGTGTTTTACCATGACGTTCCGTCGTTACTTTTTTAACGTTCAGAAAAAATATCTCCTAACAGTAGTAACAATTTTAAACAGTAACTTCAGTTAAAATTTATAAGAACTTTTTAATGGCTTATTTAAATAACATGATGTACAAATCTTTCACATGATATGCTATATTTGATGGAAATCAAGACTAACGACATCATCAAGATTTCAAAGATGAATGAATGAGTACTTTAATGAGCACTTGAAAATACTTAGGAAACTATTTGAAAAATGTGACATATCAGATACTTTATATACATTGCAACTAATACTAATTCGGAATAATATTTCTCTAAAACTATTTAGAAAATGTTTCTACAATTTCAAATGATGTCATAGTAACCGTTTCAAAACTTTTGTAAAGATTAAATTTGAAAAGAAAAAAAAATCTTACGTTTTAGCGGCTCATTCTGGAAAATTATGAAGTAATAGGAATCGTGAGGGCGCAAGGATTATAATCAAATGAACAATGGCTTGAAAATAGAAATAGAACGCTCAATGCAAATTAAACTTTCACTACATTATTAAATTTAATTTCGGATTTATACCAGGTTCTGTTCGTGATTAATGTACCTTATTCTATTCATTAATTACTTTACTATTTCTGCATTCAGTACGTCATTAATAAATCACTCAAATAAGTTGTAGATTTTTTAAACAAAATATAAATTAAACAAATAATATTTAAATATGAGGAACTTATTCTCAAATTGGTACTTCAGTTTCTTCAAGATCAAATTCTTTGAATTAGAAAAGCATTAAAAACATTTGTATGAGAAATAAACCCAAAAATTTTAGTTGAAAACTAGTAAAAGTTCGGCTTGATTTCATTTAGGAATATGGCAAGAACGAAATTATTTAATTTGGAATATTCGATTCCTACACTTACACATTCTGTCATTCAGAACCTTAAAAAAATGTACTTATCTATTAACTCTGATATTTTCAAAAGATAGATTCTAAGACAGATTGTGTTGAAACACTGAAAAGTGTTTTCTTGCCAAAAGTGACATTTGATTTAAAAACAAAACTTTGTTAAAACTAACAAATAACTTTTTATTCAAAACAGGCAAAATTGTATTTTTTTAGATAGAAATTTTAAAAAAAACTATAATTAAAAAAAGAACGATTTATTATTTTTACAAAAGCTTTTTGGTTTTGCTTGAAATGAGCTAATGCATTTTTTATGTTAAAATTGTACACATATTTAGTTAACTAAGACTACAAGACCTTCGCAAATAAAATAAATAACAAAAACTCTTGTGGGTGAAATGCAATCAATATCGCTTCATATCCCACTAAAAATGGATTTCATCAGTTTGAAATTTTCAAAAAAATCAGTGAAAAACTTCTTTGGATATTTTCAATGTAAAGTTATACTTTATACTAAAAAATTGAAAAAAAAATTCATTTAATATCTGTCCTGATTGTAATATAGTCAAAAAGAATTAAATAACTTTGAAAACGTCGCTAAAAACTATAGACACATAACTTTAAAATAGCAAACCTCTATAATAATTGTTAATTAGTCAAATATTTGTAATATAACCGAAATGAATTTGAAATAATGTGTGAAAACTAGGCGCTAAAAATTATAGATGTGTCAGATTTTTATAATAATAAATAATAATAATTGTTGTAGATATAAAAGTGCCAAAAATTGTTAATCTCAATAGTACTCATGTTTACTGTCATTTTAGTAGAAGTAAAATTGTAATAGATATATATAATAGCAAATAATAAATAGGTTTCAAGAATTCCTTTAATTTTTTATTTCAATACATTAGTAAGTTAAAAAAAACCCACTTTTGTTTATTTCAACTCACCTTTTTGCGAAATATTCTTTTAAAAAATATTTCAAATTATTTTGATTCTATTTACATAATCAATACTGCTTTTATCAGAGAAATGTCTTAAGATGTCGGATAGATAATAATACTTTACAAATAAAGAAAACAGATGTCTAAAGAGAACAGTTTTACTTACGAAATCTTATATCTTAGATAGAATAGGAAATCTAATACATAGGGAATTGAATTTTTAGACTACAAAAAGACGTAAGTTTTAACTTCAAATTCAGGTTTTAATGATACAGCTATATAAATTAACAAAAAAAATCTAATGTAATTGATCAATAAATGGATTGATTATTGCTTTCCACACAATTATCATTTTTTTAAGATTTTGTTTCTTTTGTATTGGTATATATTAATTAAGAAATAATTTAGTTTGAATTTGCTTAATTTAATAGGAGTATTTTTAAAATAGCAGAACTAAGGAAGATTTGTCATATTTGAATCCCCTAAATAGTTTTTAATGAAAATTGATTGTAAAATAATTTTGATAAAGGAAAAACAGTAATTTTTTGTAGTTTATTTGCCTTTAAAAATGGAATAAACTTTCTGAGAGATACTACTACTATTTATTATACTATTCTTTAATATAGAATAAAAAATAGCCTATTAAAATTATTTCATCGATTCAGATAAAGAAAATGATTCCACAAATTACACCACTAAATTTTTAAAGCTCAATAAGGGAAATTGGGTATCAGTATAGAGAATCTGAACTCAAGATTGATATTTTATGAACTGTAGCATTTCCTTTTTCATTCGTTTGTTCCTGAAAATATAAAAGCTCACAGCCCTGATTTTTCTATTATTTGGAGAAGAAAAGACAAAAGAAAGAAAGTAATAATTAATATTTTTTTATTAATTACTACTTTTTTTTGTTTTAGTCTTTTCTAATTTCAAATAATGATAATGTTTATAACTGGTTCTTGAAAACTACAATAGACCTCTCCACATTCAGGAAATGATTTTAATTCCAATTTAAGCTCTTTTTAGAGGAACTTTAACCCCCTCCACCTCCCCTCCAAAAAAACAACTTAGTTTTATCTATAAATAAAATTATATTATAATAAATACTAAACTATGGTCAGTAAAATGTTCTCTCGAAGGATATGTTTTGTTGCTTAATTTCAAGCGATTTAAATTACATTCTTACTTTGCTAAAACATATAATATTTGTTAATTTTCATTACATTTTTCAAAAATTGAATAGTATTCTATTAATTAAAGTGTTTAAAAATTTGTTCCAAATTAACGCTTCCAATACCTATGCAGAATTACTTAATAATACTTCGGCATATGTGATTGAGTTCATGGGACACGAGGACCGGTTTTTTTAAATGAATCAACGAAGATTTATCAAACATTCATAGACAAAGTTAATTCATTATTCATTTCAGTTATAATCCCAATAAAATTAACTGAATATATCGTTACTATACAATCTACTTTTGTAGAAAATTAGACTAACTCAAGAACTTCTAAAAACGAACAAAAAACTGCCAATGGCTATGAATTGTCTTCATTTTTCCAAACGTTACTTTTTTTTAAATTAATGTTTCTATCAAAGCAACATTTGTCTCACCAAACACCAATTATTAGAAAGAAAAAAAAAGTTTTGATTTTGCATTAGAATGACCTATTTGTTTGATTTTAGATGTCGGTCTTACATTCTGTATGAATGCCACTTATTAAAGTTGAAGTATTCTCAACCTTGTCTATTTTAAAATGTTGAGCACTGGACCACCTGTCCTTAATCTAACAAAAAGGTAACCTGAAAAATATAGGCAAATGTAAATTTTTTTCATCACATATATGACACTTCATTCTCACTATTTCTCTTCGTTTGTTCCTACAATTTTTAATAGTTATACCACAAAGCCCATTAAAATGTTTGGAACTGAAAACGACATTGTATTTTTCTAAAACTTGAAAAAAGCATTACGATTGCTTACAAAATAAATCGTCATCATAACCAAAAGTTTCTTTTCTTTATAAAGACCTTGTGTGACTGTCGAACAATGAAAGTAAACAATGCTATGCGCGATTCTTAATTTTTTTGAAGTCTTAATGATTGGATAATGTACAAGATGCATTCCGAAATTAACACATTTGTGACCATTATTTCTAAATTTAAAACTAAGCATAGCTCTCAAAATTTTCTGGATAGAAACGAGAAATTTTGTACGTATAGATAAAAATAAGAGAAAATGGGTACTAATTAATACTTGAAATTATGATGGATATATATAAATTAATTTTCGTACAATTGCCTACCTTATTTAAGGAAATTTTGTAATTCGAAGTGTTTAGATGCAATATTAAAAAAAAAAATTCTTAGGGCAACCTTTTGATGTTTTATTAGAAGAAGAAAAAGTGACTTTAGAAACCATGCTAACATAGCTGCAAAATTAGTTTTATCTTAATGCCTAATATTTAAATATTTACTATTCTAATTTGTCAATCTATATAAATCTATAGTTTTGGCAAAAAAATTTAGGGGCGAAAAAAGAACGAATAAAATGTAAAGTAAGATATTTTATTTTTAGCTTTCTTTCATATATAGATTTAAGACAAATTGAAAATTAGTAATAAATCGTTGACAGCACTTTTAAGAAAATAGGCAGAAATTTGTTACTACATTACCTGCGAATAAAACTTTAGATCATGATACTGAATCTGAGAATTAAACGTTTTAATGAAGAACTATAGATGCATTTACATGTCGATTGATGGTACATTGGATTGTGTATAATTGTCTGACGGTAAATTAGCTAGAAAATGAGGTAACATATTTCAAATTTGAAGGAATATCAGTAATTATCAACATTTTCTTATAGAAATGTTTTTTCTTTCTGAAAATTAATCAGTATTTATTTTCTGAATTATTAATACGATTCCTATCTTATTTCAGACAAAGCGCTTAATATTTTGCAAAAAACAGCTTATTTGAAAAATTTTAACATAAAAAATACATTAGCTCATTTGAAGTAAAAGCTTAGGGAGTATGTATACATACAAGAATACATAAATACAAATTGAAAGAACTAAGCATTACTGATATCCACTTAAATTTCACTTTAAAGCAGTTTCTAAGTTTTTTTTTTTTTTTCATTTTATTAAAAAAAGGTTAAACAGTAAGAGATATAGAGATTAAAATCCCCATAAAAATAAAAATTAAACTTCACTTTATTAGATGAATTTGTATAACGCACATCAAAATTATTAATGCCTTCTGTGCGAGAAAATTATAATCGTGTTCCTTTATCATAAATTTTTAAAATGAAATATCTCACATTTCCTTTATTACTTTAAACTCTCGTCTAAAACGCAATTAAGGGTAGACAGCCGTTTTCCCACGGAAGCTTCGTCTCATTTTCAAGGACATGAAGTATCATTATTACTCTGAACTGTGATTACCATTTGGCGTTCGTTGTAAAATCGCCAAATCTTTCATGCAAAGATAACGATTATAATGTGACAATCCTGAGCGTGAATGTTATCTTTTAATGACATGGGGGGTTAACTAGTGGAGCGCAAATGCCACTCAACCATTTTTTCCACCCCCTAACGCGAGTTATGAGCATTTAGTGACATCCGAGAAGCCATTTCTGGTGTTTTATGCTTTCTGCCCGGGGTGTGTGCCATTTACCTCTGGTTGAGGTTTTGTCCACAGAGAATAAAATTTAAATGGCCCACCTGTTGGAGTCCTGGACTATCGATGGCGATTGTGATTGACGATCGTTTATATCAAATAGCACATGGTGCTGCAGTTGTTTGCGGCAGTATCTTCTCTTTGTTCGATTGTAAAATGTGAGGGTTGCCTGTGGGCCGCAAGAAATAAATATCTTCAAGTTATTGCTATCGAACGAGCCTTTTTATTTTATTATATCGTAAATTGTGTGATTGGTATGGTTCAGAACATTCTTTTTGTGTTTTGCTGATTGAAAAGATAAGAGTTGAGATGAATCCACAAGTTTCCTTTGGATATAATTATATTTAGTCATTTATTTATGAAAAATTATCGTGCGAAGAATGATGACATGTCGATTTCGAGTATACTTATGATTCCGAAAGAAAATCTTATTAATGTATTTCCATTTCAGTCTGCGCTTTCTCTTAGAATGTTTTATGCTATCGAAGACTAAACATAATGGTCAGTTTTTTAATGAATTGCTAATTTTTATTGGCATTTTAATACTCTGCTGGCGATACTGGGGAAAAACTTAACATGGGATTGTATGTCTATTTGATGCAATACATTTTTTTAATTCTAAGAATATACACAGCTTTTAGGAAAACGAAGTTTCTCTTGGCATTTTTTTAATATGTAAAATCGTGTTTTCTTGTAAATTTTTTTAGATATGAATTCCCTTCTGATTACAAGTGAGTATTTTTCAACCTTACGTACATATGAACTGGTCATTTAAATGGGAGGAAAAATCATGAAAGCTTTTAGTTTAAATGTTATTCAAATGTATCAACATTGTAATTGCATTGATGCTATTGGACGTGAGATGGACGTATTTGTATTCAAAATTTGAGCGCCATCTCTCAAATTTTGAAGTACCAGTGAGATTATCATTATATGGCAAAAATGCAAGTACCAAATTTACGAGATGGGGCTATATGATTTCCTCGGCATGAGAGCAGATAGAAAAAGGCTCAAATAGTTGTAAAACAGTTGTGTGTGTGTGTGTGTATAATGCATGTACCACAGATATTTACTGGATGGCACTATATGCTTGAGAACGGATAGAAAAAACTGTTAATTTTAAAAGTATGTTTTTATTTATTTAAAATCACGAATTTTCAGACACTTATATAAACTTAAATAGTAAAATTTGATTCAAATCGCTAAGAATTACTTCTGACTTACACGAAATAAACTTATATATACACAAGAATTGCTCCTTTAAAGTTGTAGGATAATAAATTTCCTATGCAAAGGATGCCATCTAATGTGATAGTGAAGAAGACAAACAATTATGATATTAGATGTCGTATCAAAATATTAGATGACTGCATTTTTTGAATAGATGAAGCAAAATCCACATTTCAGTAAAAATTTCAAAGCTAATCGATTAATAACGAAATGATCTTGTTGAGTAATGATTAACTATTTCACCATTAATGTCTGAAAAAGTTTCGATATTTTTAAGATTCTCTTCATGATACTGCCATTCATATAATCGATTTAAAAAATGCTCTCCATTGTAATCGCTTCATACTTCATAAGCTCCAGTTGGTTGATTAATAACTTGAATTCTTATTTTTGTTTGGGTGTTACTTTGGACAAATTGGATTGAACATCCAGAAACAGCTTTCCTCGTGGCTCATAATTATATTAAATAATCACACATCCACTCCAACCCTCAGGTGTTCCGTTCTCTCAAGAACATAGAACAATGCCTCGCTGTCCCATTGCACAGAACTAATTTTTCGTGCCCCCCTCAGCAAACTGGCTGAAACCCCCTAGAGGTAAGGAACAGCAAGTAAGACCAGGTGCATTTTTCCGCTACGGAATGTCTGGAATCCGTTCGGAACACCTCAATCACATCCCCCTCCCCCCTATTTTATCTCTCCAGAAGAGGTCTCAACCCCCCAACCTCCTTTCCTCCCCTTCCAAACAATGCTTGGGTTCCTTAACCGTAGCTTTTGATAAACTTGCTTCTCTCTGCGTTATTTTTTTTTTTTATCCAGAGGAAGTTTTTCTGTCCTTACCTTTTTTTCCGTCTACTTGGGCAATTACTCGACCGGCACCGGACAATGGTCATTCTTGCTGTATGGGGGAGGAATATTGTGGATGCTTGCATTTCTGGAGAGGTATTGTAGTGGAGAGGGCTTTTGTTGTGTGCAGAGGTATTTAATTTTCTTCTTTTTTCTTTTTTTTCTGGGGGTGTTGGAGGGCTGAATGTTGTACCTGGACGTAAGCGGATATGGGTACGTTTGTATGCGCACGCCGGAGTGTGGTTGTTGTTTGGGAATAGAGATTTGTTTACGTGTTTTTTCATGTTGGGACAGGAACGTTGTTATTTGTGAAAATATGTACCAATGCGGTTTCTTTTCAACCAAAAATATCATCGTCAATTTGTATCCTGTTGTTGATTTTATGTTTCCAGAGTGTGTATAGTTGGAATTTGTTGTAGCTTAATGTATAAAAGTTCTAGTGAAAAGTTTCTGTGATAAGATTATCACAGTATCACCGCAGGAAAATTGTTATTTGTGAAAATATGTAGCATGTGGTTTCTTTTCAACTAATAATATCATCGCCAGTTTGTATCCTGTAGTTGCTTTAATGTTTCCAGAGTGTGTATAGTTGGAATTTGTTGTAGCTTAATCTAGTATAAAAGTTTCTGTGATAAGATGATCAC
>JAPMOQ010056198.1:0-10880 GCA_026543055.1 Argiope trifasciata
GAGCAAACGATTTATTACTTTCCGAAGTTGTAATTTAATCTTCAGAAGAAATTCATGGAATTTTCTATAAAATATATTTATTTATTCCAAAAACGTGATTTATTAGAAATAGTTCGAATTTTTTTTAATTTTCTTTAAAATTGCATTTAGGAAGTAAAATGTGTACAATTATTTTATTATTTTCTTTCTTTCATTTATTATTTATTTATTTTCAATTGAATGGCAACAGTTCTGACATTCTCTTTAAAATATTTTTAAAGAAATCCTATTTATAATTAAATTAATATGTTGTAATTCAATTATGACTTAAATATTGAATAACGTTAAATTTGTCTTCAAAATTTGGTAGTTTTTAACTGAATTTCTATTAAAGGAACAATATTTGTTAAATCACTTTGACAGTCGGTGAAATTTTGCATAAAATACTTAAATTCTACTGAAGAAATTATATTTATTTTTAATATTTTGAATTTTGTTTGTAGGTTAATTCACTGTAATTGCATTTTATAATTAAATTGAGTAGAATTATTTAATTATTTTTTATCTTTTACTTGATTATTTGTTTGTTTTCGTTTGTTTGTTTCAAATATTTGCAACGATGAGACAACTATTTGCCACTGGGATAACGTCATTTCCGTGAGTTAGGAAGATCACGTGACGATCTTACGATGTATGCAATAATTGGCCTAGTGGGAAAGCTGCTTTATTGGTATTTCGCGTAACGAATCCACAATTATCGCAGTTAATATGTTTATATTACGCAGTTTTGGTACAAAAATTCTTCACTAATAAAGAGTGTTATTGTTAAGATTTGACCATCCGATTCTAAGATTTAAGGAGTTTTATCTAGAGTTCAGTTAACTGAACAATACTCTACGTATGGAACATAAATATAATTTTGTGAATATTCATATTTCAGGTTTTACTGAATCTGATATGTTACACACTGATATTATACGCTGTTTTACTTTTCTGAAATTATCGATTTTTAATCACCTCTAATGACCAGTTGATACGCCACGTATATTAGCTGTATTTAATTTCAGATCAATCGCACTTTATACCAAGTTTTCGTGGAAATGAGAGATATTGAAACTGCATTATTTTAAAATGTATTATATAAGTTTTGTTTATTGTGTAAATAAACCTTTCAAATGGAGATCCTTTTCTTAAGGTCATAGTGCTATGAAAAGAAAAATATTTCCAAGTTCTTTCTCTCTGCTTTGTCTAAATTTCACCTTATGCAACTTAAGTTTTAATCTTCATATAAATCATACCAATGTTACATAGAATACTTTTTCTTTAGCTTTCAAAAATGGAAGAAAGTTAAGCTATAAATATTTGGTGGAACAATGAAAAGATTTTAAATTTCAAGGCAACAATATAATCTCTAGATTAAAATCAGGAAAAAAAGTATTTTTTAAAAAAAGCCAAAATTCTGCAAAAATTGGCATTATTTATTGAATTTTAGTATGATATAAGAGGTTTATGAATGTAATGATAGTATCAGAAGTAATCTTCGATAAATATTAAAATTTCGCTTAATTTTTATATTAATAAAAATTGAAATTAAAATCCCCCCAAAAATTCTCTGTTATATATTTCCACCCTGCAGATTATAAATGTGTCAAGTTTAGTAATTTGAAGTCATACAGCCCAGGCTTGTAGAGCGGCAATAAACACACAAACTTTCATCTTTAAGGTATCCGACTATTTATATTTATTGCAACCGACTACGTTAAAAACACTATTTATCGAACAAAATGACGAATTATTATTGTTGTTGTTATTTCTCGTAGTTCAGACTATTCTCTTTCCAAAAAAATTTATCTTTTCCAGGAATAGGAACGCCTGACCTATCAATCAGGGTCGCATATTTGTCGGTTAAAATTTGTCTTAGATTTCCATTTTCTCAAAGTGTCAATTTTCATAAAAATTCTCCACTGTTAACATGATATGTCAAAAACTAATTATGGTATTTACATAAAAATTTCAGCTCGTGTTTTGTGTAATATGAGCAATTCTTGCTGGAGAAATATTTTTTTTTCATTTATAGATGTTTTTATAAAAATTGTGAATATATGGAAAAAATGCATGCATATATAATTTTTTACATGTAAATTCTTTGCATCGCAAAACTTTTGTTAGATGTTGGTTCATTTCATTTATCATTATAATCTATAACTTGTGTACAAAGAAAAATAGGAATTACAATTTTGTGTAGTAACCCTTTTGATTAAATCTTATACTATAATACGAGGAATGGTTGCCAAGTCGAAAATCTCCCCAGAATTAATAAACTCTGGTAAACTTAGGGGTCTGGGGTTTTTGGCCACGAGGAATCGATTGGCGCCGGTTTTGAAGCGCTACGGTCGAGCAGTTCGGAGTTACAGATAGGATATTTTCAAACTTTATTAGTTCGCCATTTTGGCTAATAGGATTCAAGCGGTAACGTGCTGCCATCTATAGCCAATATAGCGAACTAATAAAGTTTCCAGAAGATGATCCGGAACTCAAGGGACTGATCACGAAATGGATGATCCATAACACGTGTGGTGATATGAACCCAAGCGCTCCGTGCTTGGTCAGCAAACATGGAAGAGACCAGTGCAGATGGGGATTTCCAATGGAACATCAAGACATGACATCGCTGTGGACGATGAAAAGCCGAGGTTTAACCGGTTATCTTTTCACCAATGGATTCACAAATTTTCTTATGGCATGTATTGTTTTGATAAATCACTATTGAAAATTTAAATCTTCGAGTTAGCTTCGATGCCTGTTTTCTCCGAGCGGAGCTCGGTCACCCGCTGGTTTCATTAAAATGTACTACAAATTTTCCTATTTCTCAAATTATATTATATTTGCATCTAAATTTTTTGTACTTATAGTGTTTGCAATTGAGAATATATCTAAAAACCATAAATAGTTTTAAAAAAATCCAATTTTTCAAAATATTTCCTTCAAACGTAGTCGGATACCTTTATAGAGATTTCAATTATATAAATTTTGAAATTGCAATAATTTCTTTCCATGCTTAGTATTACATGCCCTTAATTCTACATTAATTATTAATGAAATGTTAAATGAAATTGTCTGTATAAATATAACGTAAAATTGCTAACTTAAAAACAAAATTGCAAGCTATTTGTCGTGGGTTATAGTGAAAATTATCAGATATCAAATACCAGTAGAAAACTTTGAAAAGATGGATGGCATAAGCCATTGAACATGAAAAAAATTATGTCAAATATCAATATTTTTACAAAACCTTCATTCGGAAAATTCCTATTTCATATGTCGGCTAGCTTCAAGTCTAAAACATTTCTAAAACTCTAAAATATAACCACTATTTTATAAACCTACGATGAACGAATTTTACTTCAAAACTCGACAGTAAATGTACTTAATTGTCTATAGTTAGTCAATAAAAACTCAGTCTAATGAAATTCTCTGTGCAAAATATAAAGTAAAATGACTAACTTAAAAACAAAATTGCAAGTTGTTTGTAGTAGGTTATATGGAAACTTGTCAGATATCAAATATCAATAGAAAACTTTGAAAAGATAGATGTCATAAGTCACTAAACATGAAAAAGTGATGTCAAAGATCAACATCTTTTCAAAAACTTAATTCCAAAAGTTCTTATTTCATATGTCAGCTAGCCTCAAGTATAAAACATTTCTAAAACTCTATTATAAGCACTATTTTATAAACGTAGGATGAACGACTTTTACTTCAAAAATCGCCAGAAGTTTTATTCCAAGTAATTTCCAAAGATTTTCATTAAAAAAAATATATGAAGAAACATTCCTCCCTTTTCAATAAGGGTAAATTTAGAAACCTGGTGACGCACATCGTACCGTTTGTGACATACAACTAAGTTCATTTCGGGCTCTAGATAGTTATTGTGTCAACCGAAAACTTTCAGATCTATCCTAGGGCGACAGCCTCAAACATAGAGCAAGTTCCATGAGAAGGCGTGGGAAAGGTTAGTAGAGAATTCTCAACTTGTCTCTGTGAAAAGCGGGTCTTTTTCTTTCTGGGCATTTAATGTCAAACTGCCATTACCAGAATTTCCTTTCATAACCTCCTTGAAATCTTAAATTCTACAAATACAAGCTCTGGCGAATGAGATTTTCATAAAGGAATGCGAACAGTTGATGAAATGTTTTTTTTTTTTAGTTTTTTTTTACTGCAGGTCAAACATGGTTTTCGTTTAGGAGTTTGAAAAGTGGTATCCAAGAAATTGAAAAAGTTCTTGCCAGTTTCTCAATGATGAAGTTTTTTATCTTTAGAGGTAGGTCTCTCTTTCAAATGTGCTGACATGATATATCGTTGAGAAATGGATGTTTGACATCTACAAAAAAAGTTCTTGAGTTTTAAAGAAATAGTGCTTTTGTACAATTTTCTTAAGTTTGACATGTTTTATAATTGTAAAAAATGAATCTTTATAATAGAATTTCCAGTTCGCTTTCAGTTTTGGAGACTCTAAATGTTGAGCATTTATCTGTTCTTCTTGAAAACTTAATAGTTTCAATACTTAACAATTAGTTACTTCACTGGTTTAATTAAATGATTCTCTTAGTGGCGCTACCTTGTAGTAAATTTAAGAAGTAAATTGTATCAATTTTATTAAAACTAAATATGAATTAGTCATTGCAGTTAAGAGTAACAAAGTTAAAAATAAATCTTCTTTTTATTATGCTAACAAAACGAGTTTTATTGACAGCTTTTATTTCGAATTTTGTTGTGAATCCACATATTTGTGAAGGCCGCGATGTCCTGGTGGTTAAGTCTCGGCTTCGGAGGGTTTCAAGTTTCTAGGTACGATTCAACCGAAGAACCGTCGTATAAGCGAGTCTGGTGTACATTAAATCCATCAGGACCAAACATCCTTCAGCTGGTATGGTATGGAAGTTTGGAAAGAGGATACCAGCTCAGTTGTAACCCTCGTCAATCTGACTTCTGTTCAAAATGACGAGGTCCGTTCCACTATAGCCCTAGTGTTACTTCAAAAGGGGACTAACAAAATGGAACTTCAAAACTAAACTAAACTAAAAAAAACCAAACATATTTGTGAAAACTTCTAAACAGAAAAGAGATAAATCGATGAAATTTATTGGGTTGTCACAGTTGTAAATACATAGATTTGTACTGAGTTGAATATCTTAAAAGTAAACTATCTTTCGATACCCAGAGTGCATATAAGCATAACTTAAAACACAGAATTATAACATTAAAATTATTTTGTTGATTATTTCATTAATAAAATCAATATTTACCTCATTCATTATTGAATAGTTCTTTGCCTGATTCATATCCTTTTATTTTTTGTTTGTTAACTTCAAAGGTTCTAACTTAGAAAAAAATGCTTTGAGAAATTTTAGACTTTTTTTAGGGAAATTTAGTTATTTAGTTAGAGGGCTATGACTTTAATATGTGTAAGAAACTTTTACAATCCAGCAGTTTCATAGAAATTTACTAATTATAAGTAGAAATACTATTTATTTTTAAGAAAAAGTTTTTGATATATAGGAGATGAAAAAAAGGCATTTTTGATAATATCCTTGACAAATAGCATTTCTTTCATAACTATTCTACAAAATGAAGTAAATTTATTTAGAGCTGTGAAAGATAATTCTAAAAAGACAACTTCAATGTTCTGGAGTTTTTTTTAAATCGAATTAATAACAATTAAGGGAATCGGAACGTTTTCTAAGTATAAATTCGTTGAAATTCCAAATATAAATAAACATTATGTTTCCAGAAGTAAAATTTAATATCTGATTAAAAAAATCCTATTGAACAAATGCTTTATTTCAATGAATAAACGGTAGAAAAATATTTGTTTTGTAGAGTATTTATTATTAATGGCCAATCGAATGTATTTTTTAATGCTACAGATTTTAATTTCGTAACCACACGCGTTAAATAAATTTCAGATTTTAAGAATGTTGATAAACGCACTTTTATTAGTACTGGTAAAAGTTCGATTGCATTTATTTTATCTTAAACGCATGCGCAAAAGAGCGAAGTGTTTTATAATCCGTTATAGAACAATACGACATTTTAGAAACAATTTTGTAGGTTTATAGCTGATGTTTCGATTCCAAAAATTTACATTGTAATATCTGTAACTTTTTTTGGTTCCTGTCACTCAGTTTTAAAAATAAAAATCCTTTCTCATATAAAAATTTGTTATTTAATCATATACAAATTTTCAATAATGTACAACTAAGATAAATTTCAGTTCTTTGTTTAAATCTGATTTCGTTTTTGTATCCTCCTCCAGAACAATATTGAGAATTTATGTAAATCACTTCCTCTAACGGCTCAGTTACATTTACGAAATGGATTCCCCGCGCAGAGTGAGGTAGGATAAACCTCCAGCTAATGCGGTTACTAACCATGTTTATAGGTTTAATGGTGACATAAAGATGGTTAATTACTTCGTAACCACCTTAATGGAGGAAGACAATGATCCTGTGTTCCTCTGGGGAGCTACTCCATGAACCATAGATCCAGAATATTACGGATGTTTTAATGCATTGGACTTAAATCTTGTTTTACGACGTAATAAGATGTCCAGAGATTTCACTGTGAAATAACCCAGTTTGAAATAAAATTGAAACCACTTTTTATATGGCTGCTCTATGAAAATTTTACCATTTCGCTGAGTAATCAATGAAAGTGTGGCGATATTGTTGGCTGGAATTCTGCCAATGTGTAGGTGGAATTCCGCCAAGGATGAAACTCGCGATCTTACGATTTGAAACAGCGTAATATATCCCCTATATAAAAGTGATCACTAATATTTAGTGGCTGTTACTGGCTTTTTAAGATGTCACCACAATAATCTCTTACCAGTGAGTCGGTAAGGAGACGAACGATTTTTAAAATGGCTAGCATATGAGAGTTGTTGCTGCATCGTGTCTGACGACTTTGCTTTGGTTGCATTTGCTGCGTGTAGATGGCGCCGCGAAAGCTGTTTGAAGGTTCATCGTCCGAGGTCTTTAACGTGGCGATATTGTTAGCAGAAATTGTGCCAATGTGGAGATTGAATTCCACAAAGGATCGAACTCTCTACCTTACGATTTGTAGCCGCGTCATATATCCTCTATACAAAAGCGATCACCAATGTCTAGTGGCTGTTACTGGCTTGTTAAGATGTCACCACAAAAGCAATGGTAATAATACACTTGAATGACATAAATGTAATTTAATTCAATTTTTTTAAAATAAAATATTAATTAAAAATTATGTTTCCTCTAATCGAGATATTGAAACCGACAAAATAATTCTCTTTCTGTTTAATAACTTCTGTGATCTGGCTGTTGGATCTTGGCTATGGAACACGAAGGTTTTGGAGTTCGAGACTCTACAGAAGAACCGTAAAGTAAATAGGGCTGTTGCTTGTTAAATTCGTCGGGGTCAACCCCCCCCCTCGCTCATGTGAGAGGGATGCCTGCTCAGTTAGTTTAGTTATAGTAAAATCCCGTTTTGAAGCAACACTAGGACTATTTGGGTACGGACCTCATAATTCTGAGCCACAATCAGATGACGAGGACGACACCTCAGATTTTTACTTCAGAATTTAAATTTTTACTTTCTCGTTAAGGAGTATACTGAACGTATTATGAGCATCGAAATGCTCTAACATGAAATTTTGACGATTCTCCATGTTGAGACTTCCTTAATTTTACAAAATGCATTTTTGGGAAATATCTCTCAGTGTATGTGACAAAGGTAATTAGAAAACGCTTTAACTGGACGGATAAAATTAGTGCACATCAAATTTGTAGAAATCTAAAAAATTTGAGCATGTTTCGATAGTTCCAATAACCGAATAATTTAACTCAATAACTACAAGGCAAACAGAACTAGATAAATAAATTTTATTACATTTCAAAATTCAAGTCTGTGCTTTCTTAGAGACTAATACTTAGGACCATTGGGTCTGTAGCAGCATAATATAACCCCTAGACCAAAATGTACTCTCCTGTCTGGAAGTTATCTGACTTATAAACTTAGCACCACATTACTCCCCCTCCAATGAGTATGAGGTGAGACGAACAATGTTAACTAACCAAGTGTTTTTAGCGAGCCACTAAGGTTTTAATCTCGCCAAGCCTTATGTCTAGCGACGAACGTTTTTACTGTTCCAAGCTTTATGGCGGGTGATGAACGTTTTTGCCATGCCAAGCGTTATGGTGACTTTTGCTACCGGTAGAGGGCGCCACGAAGGTTGTGTTTGTTGGTTCAGAAAAAGGGAGCCAATGTGCTTTATTTCAGTTTCGAATTCCATAGCCGCGTAATATAACCCCTAGATAAAAGTGTACACTCGTGTTTGGAAGTTGTTACATTGCTTATGAACTTAACACCACAAGTTTGTTCCAATAAAGATTTGACCATCTATCGGTTTGAACTTTTAGAAACATATAAATGCGATAGCTCAAAAACTCTATGACTGAAATATATGAAATTTGAAATGATATTTTGTGACTACTATTGTAATTTTGTGTTAGTCGTGTGGGAAAAAAATGCCTAAAGCGCAAATTTGATTTTCCGATACTATTAACTTTAAGCCAGGGATTGATCGCCAAAAAAAAAAAAAAAAAAAAAAAAAAAAAACTCGCCAAGGATTATTAAAGAGAAAGCTGGAAAGTTTTGGGGAGATCATCTTCGCTCAGCAATGAATCTATCGTGTGATCGTCGGTGAGTGTTTGGTAATTAATCCTTGATATCTAATTATTAGTATTTGAAAATCGAATTTGTGTTTTAGATTCGTTGCTTTTAACCGACAGAAACCTACATGTAACACTCGGCCAATTAATAACGAAAATTAAAAAATTACTATTGTTTTGAAAATATGTAAGAAATTAAGAGCTACAATTATCTTACTGACTGGATTATCTATTCGATCTTGCTAATATTCCAATTTAGAAATTAAAAATCCTCATAAAATATCGATTTGCTAATTTACCGTCTTACGGGCGCAAGATGCCGCCAATGTGAGTCAAACGCGAGTTAAGTCGCCAAGCGAAACGAATGGGAAAACAAATGTCGCCAATGTGAATGAAACGCGATTGAAATCTCCAAGTGAATAACTTGAATTTGTCAAATTTAAATGTTAAATTTGACGTAACCAGCGGGTGACCGAGCTCCGCTCGGAGAAAACAGGTATCGAAGCTAACTCGAAGATTTAAATTTTCAATTGTGATTTATCAAAACAATACATGCCATAAGAAAATTTGTGAAACCATTGGTGAAAAGATAACCGGTTAAAGTGCACCATTGTAAACTATTCAAAACAAAGTTAGAGTTTGGAAAGGGAACTATTCTATACAAAGGTAAAGTAAAGGTAAAGATTGAAGTGTGTTGAAGTTCAATATTTTTGACAAATTTATTTAGAAAAACCAAAACATATATACATACATAAGAAACATATTATAAGCCTATAACAGCATAAACATAAAACTTTATTAGTTCGCCATATTGGCTATAGATGGCAGCACGTACCGCTTGAAAATTTAAGTAGCCATTATGGCGAAAATAATAAAGTTTGAAAATATCCTATCTGTAACTCCGAACTGCTCGACCGTAGCGCTTCAAAACTGGTGCCAATCAATTCCTCGTGGCCAAAAACCCCAGACCCCCAAGTTTACCGGATTTTATTAATTCTGGGGCGATTTTCGACTTGGCAACCATTCCTCGTATTATAGTATTAGATTTTGCATTTTGGTGCCTTTTTGGCGATTTTTCGCTTTTTTTCACCAATGATTATGTGGCGATTTTTTTAAATTTAGAAATTAAAGATTCTCACAAAATATTGATTTGGTACTGTTCCGTAATACGACGAAAGATGTCGCCAATGTGAGCGAAGTGCGAGTCAAGTTACTAAGTGAAACGAATGATGGCAAAACAAATGACGCCAATGTGAACAAAACGCGATTTAAATCGCCAAGTAAATAACGTGAATTTGACGAGTTTAAAAGCTAATTTTGCATTTTGGCGACTTTTTGATGATTTTTCACTTTTTTTCGACTAACGATTATGAGGCGATATTTTTATTAGTTTAGAAATTAAAGATTCTCACAAAATACCGATTGGTATTTTTCCTTTATATGGGTGAAAGATGTCGTCAATGTGAGGCAAACGCGAACAAAGTCGCCAAGTGAATAATGTGAATTTGACTAATTTAAACTTTAAATTTGACATCATTTTGCATTTTGGCGCTTTTCCGGTTGCACCCGTATAACGGAAAAGTACCCGGTTTTTAATTAAATCCAAAATCCTGATTTACAGATTATTTCAAGAGCCATCTGCTTGGCATACATAATTCCATAAGCAACCAGCTTATTACTAAACAGGTGAGTTTCCTATAACCCTTGAACATAGTTGAAGATGTAGTATCCTGTTACGCAACACGCTAATTGCTCCGAAGCAGTTAATTTCTAAACGTAATTTGGATTGACTTTGAACTCGATAGCAAATTAACTCGCATTTCAAACATCCGTTCCGTGAAACTCGGCCTTCTCACGGAACACGCTCATTTCAACATGCTACACTAGACGGTGTTTACAGAATGGATTAAGTTTGCTGACCAAACCATTTGTGAATCGACTTCAAAACAATTAATGTGTTTCGAATCTGGAAGTTAAAATCGTTGCTGTATTGCTTTCGGGTCTTTGAAAAGATATGTTCCGGTTTCTATACAAGAAAGGTGCTTTGCTTTTGCAGCAGATTATCAGGAAAAATGCAAAAATGTGGAAAAAAATATGCAATAACAATTTCTTGACATGTAGTATTAAGTTTTTAATATTAAATAACAATTTCTTGATATGTATTAACAATTCCTTAATATGCAATAACAATTT
>JAPMOQ010056207.1:6861-18047 GCA_026543055.1 Argiope trifasciata
TGAGATTGTCTGGAATTGAAATTGGCGACATAGAACTTTCTCCTTCAAAAATTATATAAATACTCAAAATAGTATTTATACATTTTATTGTATGCGATGGGGAGGGGGGGGGCGCGATGAAAATTATGTTTGAAAATTGGGCCGTGAATACTAAAAGGTTGAGAAACACTGGCTTAGAAGCAAATGGCTTGGATGGCATGATCTATTCGCTGCTCACGTCAGTGTCATGAATTAAAACAGCAGATTCCAACTACCTTAACTATGAAAATCTAGGAAAGAATGTTATGAAAATATTGGTAAACTAACCATTACTGCTCATTTCAGATGTCAGGATATAAAACAGTAGATTCCAAGTATCTTAATTATGTAAGAGTAATAAAAGAATGTTATGAAAATATTTGTAAACTAGCCCCTGCAATTTCGCATTGTTGTACACTGTACTTAACTGCATACAGATTGCAAATAAATTAACTTATTCTTCAATGATTTTTAATCACTGCAGTTTTCAATGCTATAATTTATTTCAGAGAAGTACAATTTTAATCGGCAGTATCTTTTTGTAAAATAGTTAACATCTCAAAATGAGTTGAAAGTATTTGTGAGTTGTTAAGGGCGTCATGATCTTAATATTGAAATTAGAAGGCGGTTTTATCATGTCAGCACTATATTTTTATTAATAAGATATTGCTACTGTTATGTTATACTGATCATAGGTAAGACTTTGCATTGTGTCATCCCGCTATAGAATGTAATTTGCTCTGAGATACAATATTTCGTAATGAATGTCACAGAATATTTATATAAGTATCTATCTTTTATATAATACCTTTTGTAACCAACTTCGCGAATGAGATATAATTTTACAAAACTATTTTCTGAAGTACTCAAAACACGAATTGTTGCGAAAACGTGATCTATCTTCATTTTAACCATGACTTTTACCTCGAATTTTATAACTCCTCCGAGATAAAAATTTTATGGACTTTGCCATAAGTTTTCAATTTCATAATGAGTGTCTAGGAACTAATTGACAACAAGGAGGAAGTTTAAAGATTCCGAAGCAGCATTTTTAGGGAATAACAGCTCTATAAATTACAGTGCCGGTATGGGATTTATCGTTTATACTTTGGATCGTAGCTCACAAGTCATTTCGTTAATATTTATTTTACAACGAGGAATAAACATTTATGCATTATTGTTAGACACAATGTAGCTGCTTACCTTGAAAGTACAATGAAATAATTATTTGTTTTTGATTGTAAAAGGCCATCTACTGCATTCAAAAGCTTCGTGTATTGATTCTTTCAAAACACTAGGGATATTATTCTGGCACTTCAAAATGAGTGGCTTGTATAACAAAATGCAGTCCAGTTGGATGAATGTTGCACATTTGAGTTCTTTCAAGGTTTCACCATTAAGAATCCTATAATATTTAAAATAGGACGCCTTTGTTGGCAAACTTGGTTTCCGAAATGAATGGTTGCTAAATTTGTCTTAACTATTTTGTGTAACCTTTTCTTAACGACTTCTTCTATAAATTATGTTAAAACTTCAAAGTTAGGAGCATGTATATTTCGTCTTAGATGGATGTCTTACTCCGCAGTTCTTATTGTATTATACATTTTCCTAACGTCAGTAATGCATTTAAATTACGGGAAAGATTAACATATGTTGAAAATAAACATAATTTTTCACAATATATATTTTTTAATTTCTGAAATTAAATCTCGATTGTAATAACGATAATATTTAATAAAAAGTCTAATAAAAGAATGCATTTTGTTAAAATTTCTAAAGGTGAAAACAGTAACCAAACTTAAATACCTTAATAATCAATGATGGATAAAAAAGCAAAAAAAAAAAAAAAAAAGAAGGAATAATATCAACAACGAAAAATATTGGTGTATCATTTCATTGAATAAAAGCATTGAATTAAGCATGTGCTTAAATTATTATTTAAGAATTAAATTATTGCAAATTTAATTATTAAATTAGTATGCAACACATTTTACTAATTTTTACAAAACTTTACACACACACACACACACACGCACACACACACACACACACGCACGCACGCACACACACACACACACACACACACACACACACACACACACACACACACACACACACACACACACACACACATATATATATATATATATATATACACTAGCCGCCTTTGGCGACCAGCTGGTTAGCCATGAATAATATGTTCTAAAATTTTCAATTAAATACTTGCATACCTTGTTCTCTTTATAACTTATCACTCAAATATATTTAAACTTCGAACTTCAATAGTCATGTAACTCGTGTTATAATAGAAGCCTTTCGATTATTTGTTCATTGTACTATATATCACCTTGATTTGCAATAAGCTGTTATGGAATGATGTGGAAAATATCACATTTCATATTTTTTTTCCATAACATTAAGCTATCATTTCAACACGTGCTGATAATCACAATTTCCTCGGTTTAATTTGCAATAAGAGTTCATTTAATAATTCCGTTTAAGTTTTAGTCAAAGTGATGGCAAAAGCAAGGGAACACTCTTAATGTGCTCTTGTAGGTTAAATTCTACTTTTATTTTATGAGAAATGAATTGTTGGAAAATATAGTAAAATTTTAATACCTGTAATAAGATTAAACTTACAAATAAATATTATTTTTTACAATTCATTTATAATATTCTTCTTTTTAATGAAGTTTTTCATTAAGTAATCTATTATTTAAAGAAAGAAACTAAATATAGAATTGATAAAATGTTAGTAAAATATTTTATGGGAAAGAATTTATAGATTTTTAAAGCTTACATTCGACTTTGGATTTCATGATTCAGCATTTTTATTTGTTGAAATACGGGTCTTTAATGTTACCTGGAGAAATGATGAACAAATTCAATTTCTAAGAAAAGAAGAATCCATATTTTAAAGGATTCAATTTGAGAAACTGTAACTGTAGATATGGTATTATTTCTTATAGCATATACACAAACTTTTAATTTCCTAATTCTTCAAAATTTGAGAAATTTTATTAAAATACAACAAAATATTTATTACATTTCATCATATAAAAGAATTGACTGAATAAATTCAAATTATCTTGGGTTTCCTAAATCAAAATGAGTGTATTCCCTGCAGGGATTAATTTTCCCTATTTTGTATTCATCCCCTCATCCGAGAAACATGTTGTTTTAACAAAAAAGACAAAATAACTTTTTTTTGGTTACGTTTGGTTGTATTTCTTCTTTTGCATTATTCTCAATAATTTCAAGAAAATTAAAAACTTTTTAACAGTATCTAACTTTAGTTTGATTTCTGTGATTACCTGAGTTTTCCCAAAGTATTATAGAAAGAAATTAAGCATTATTAAAATTGAACAGTGTAAATGTAAGAAAAAAATACAAATCTAACTTTAAGAAAATTTAAAACTAATTTTAACTGTAGCAAATTAAAATTTCATCTCTACCATTACCCGAGTTTTCCAAATTATGCATTGAGAAAATCCAAGTATTATTACGGAATTGAACAATGTGAGGATAAGAAACAAAATCCCTGTTTAACTATTTTTAGTCTTTTATTTCTAAGAATAGGCTTTATTACAACTGAACTAGTGTATATATTGATTATTACTTCTTTTCATTAATTGATATTTTTTCCCTTTCTTTAAACTTCTTTTAATTTCCCCTTTCTATTTTCACCTATTTATTTTCTTATTATATTTTTAGTTATATTTTTTATTTATCTTTCTGTTTCTTATGTTTTATTTTTTTATTTATATTCCTGTTTCCTATGTTTGAACAGACTATCTTTGAAAAAAACATTTATCATTTTTTTTCGCTAATTATTGAATACGACTATTAATAATATGTACAATCGAATGTATGAGCCTTTCAGATCTCATCGGCTTTTTCTTTAATGTGCTTTCTCGTTTTCTTGTTTTGTGGTTGTGGAAGCAGATGATGACACTATAAATGAAAATGAGAATGAACTAATAATTGCGGTGTAGGTAATGAAAATGATATTGGAAATTGCTATGTAGGTAATGAAAATGACGGTAAGAATTGCGGAGTAGCTAATGAAAATGATGCTAAGGATTGCGGGAATGCTGTAACATGTGGTTTTATAGACTATGGGAAAAGCCATGGAGTCATCCTATTATCAATGATATAGCATCGCGTTCAGTGCTCAAATCTAGTTTTGGCGGGCCATGACTCGCACAAATATGAAGCAACCCTAAAATAGGAACTCGCCAACTCGAAACATTGGTAGCAAAGTAATGCATAGTGCTTTATATTTTCTCTGGCTATGTTCGTCTTGTTTTGCATCCTGTGCAATTTTTTTTAACAGTTTTTATCAATTTTAATTTTTTAACAGTTAATCTTGTGCATTTTAACGGTATTATACTACATTTAACCGATATCTAATAATCGTTGGATTGCATGAAGTTTCAATATATTTATTATTGTTTCCATAAAAATAATGTCCATTTTCTGTTCCATTCCATTCAAATATGTCTAACTATAGTTTGTCATCACTTAATATTCATCATTAAACTATCTTTTAACTAGCTAACTAGTCAATTTCAACATTTTGTTTCAAACATTGTAGAAAAACAAACAAATTACCTGAATTCGAATGATTCCAAACTGAAGAAGGGATACTGATTTTTTTCTTAAAACTTTCATTTAAATTCTAAAAGCTTTACAATTTGATGCATATACCAAATTCGTCATTGTAATCAAAGGAAATGAAATTATCATAAAGCATCATAAGAATAATTTTTTAATTTGGCACTCTAATAGTAATTTCATGTGCATTTCCTAGAAATTCATTTACATATTTATATGCCCTCCATCAATAAAATTATTTTAATCCATACTGCCTCTTATATGCTGCCACAGTATTTTGTCACAAATAAAAGAACCCCCGCCATTGTAAATGAAAGTCATACACTGACTCTGCGCATCACCCGTAAGTAAGCAGACAAAATAGCTGAATGGTCGGTCGGCCGTTACAGCAACACTTGCTGGATGTATGGTTAAATCCTAAGAGTCATCACTGGCTACGGTAAAACTCATCCCTGAGCAAGTACGTCAAATCATCAATGGGAGGTGACAGAACTTCACCTTTTCTTGTGCACACCAGAGTGTCGGAAGATAATCACTCATACGAAGCTTCTCATACTCAGGCCGAGATGGTCCAGCGGAGGGGTGGGGGGGATCGATGATTACTGAAAGAGAAGAAATGTGTGTTTATAGTAATAATTTTTATGGGTACATTTCTAGCTAAAAACCACTCTTATTCTGCTTTGTAATTATGAAATTTCACAAAGGACATAGAGTTTTTTTTAATTGTAATATATCAGCATATAGTTAAAAATAATTACTATTTTCACAATATTACAATGGAATTCGATAAAACTGAATAATTAAAAAAAACAATGATCTAATAGCCTATTACCATCCCCAAAAAATCCCAACACCAAGAAAAAATTATTGTACAGTAATGAAATTTTAGGAATACATTTGTCTAGGTAACAAATTTAATTGATTAAAGTTTCAAGATCACAGGTAGAGCCACTGGCGAGAAGAGCCATTTCAAATGTGAAATGTTGGTACATTAGTAACTGGTGTAACCGCCAGAATTTTGAATGCAAGCATGCAAACGTGCATGCATTGTGTCGTACATGTGTCGGATATCAGTTTCTGGGATGGAGTTCCATGCCTGTTGCACTTGGGGGGTCAATGCAGGGACGGTTAATGCTGGTTGGGGATGACGCTGGAGTTTTCGTCCAATGATGTCCCATACGAGCTCGATTGAAGAAAGATCTGGTGATCTAGCAGGCCAAGGCAACATGTCGACACTCTGTAGAGCATGTTGGGTTACAAAAGCGGTATGAGGGCGAGCGTCTTCCTGTTGGAAAACACCCCATTTAATGCTGTTCTTGAATGGTAGCACAACAGGTTGTATCACTGGACTGACGTACAAATTTGCAGTCAGGGTGCGTGGGATAACCACGAGAGTGCTCCTGCTGTCATACGAAATTGCTCCCCAAACCATAACTTCAGGAGTAGGTCCTGTGTGTCTAGGCCACAGAGAGTTCACTAGCAGGCGTTCACCTGGCCTCTTTCTAACCAACAAACGGCTATCACAGCGACCAAGGCAGAACCGGCTTTCATCAGAAAACAAAACAGACCCCCACTCCGTCCACCAATGAGCTCTAGCTTGACACCACTCACGTCGCAAACGGCAGTGGTTTGGAGTCAGTGGAATGCACTGTACAGGGCGTCTGGCTCGTGGTTTTCCTTGAAGTAACCGATTTGTAACAGTTCGTTGTGTCACTGTGGTGCCAACTGCAACTCGAATTTCAGCCGCAGACGCAGTACGATTAGCCACAGCCATACGCCGAATATGACAGCCTTCCCTCTCTGTAGTACCACGTGGCCTCCCGGGACCTGGTTTTCTTGAGTCAGTACCTTCCCTTGACCACTGCCGCCAATACTCATGCACCGTGGATACATTCCTGCCAAGTCTTTCAGCAATATCGTGGAAAGAAAACTTACCTTCTCGTAGCCCTACAACACGACCTCGTTCAAACTCAGTGAGCTGTTGATAATGGCTTCTTCGTCTTCTCAGAGGCATCCTTGACTAACATTAACCCACTACGTCAAATCTCAACTGTAAATAACAATCACGAACCTTACAGCGCTTATTTAAAGCAAACCTCATTTGCATGTTCATAGTGTCGCTACTAGGGCCACACTTACGAGCGTAGCTCGAAATTTGAATCGACGGCATCTTTCAGATGTATAAACACGCCTACCAAATTTCGTTTATCTAGCACAGCTCCTTCCTAGTGTTGGGATTTTTTTTCCCATCAGTGTATATTCAGAAGTGTAAAAAATTAACTTCATTTAAAAAATTATTTAAGTTTTTAAAATTACTTTCAAAAAACGCGTTCAGAAATGGCGGTAAAAATTCATAAAGTTAGATAAAAATTCATGAGTAAAATTATCTTTATCTAGTCAATTTACTCAATGTTGTATATAAGAAAACAAAGAATTACTGTTCGTTAAAGGTTACGAAAAAAAAACCACTTACAAACCTTTGTAAATTTACTTATGTGGGAACTATAATGAATATTTTAATTAAAGCTTACTGTTTTTCAGTTTCTGCCGATTAAGTGGTTTTCCTTGCATTGTGGAATTTTACATGTTTTTTTTAGATAAAAGTTTTTTTTTTTAATTTAACATTTAAGAAAACTTCTAGAGAAGGTTACTACATTATCTGGGAAGTTTTAATTAAATAATTCGATAAGGAATTTGAAATTTAACCTAGCATTCTTTTTACGGAACTATTTATTTTATTAACTGTTATTTTAGATCTCAATACATAATAGAAATTGTGTCTTCTTCAGAATTAGAAAGTAGTTTTGGCATAACGTTTTAGTACCCAAATAAGGAATTTTGATGACTTGAAATAGAGAGTGAAAATAATTCGGAAATAATTAATAAGATTCGAAAATAATTTTTTACATTTATTTCAAGAAATAGTAAAAATTATAAATAAAATGACAGAAAAAATCACTTTTAGAAATATTGCGATATATAAATTCTTAAATATGTAAGATATATAAATTAAAGAATATGAATTTTTTAAAGGGATTTTCAATACACGGATAAAATATGAAAATATTGCATATCTGATAAGGGAAAATATTTCTAACTGAAATTCTAGACAAATCTATAACCAACCGTAATCTATTTTTGTTGTTTTAAGTTGAGACCACTGCAATTACTTTTGATTTTGATAAAGCTATTAAGTTAAAAGTATTGAAAAGCGCTGATTTTCAAAAGTGTTCTTAATTCATCATTTTATGAGCTTTCTTTTTGCAAAATTTTATCACGTAAAGTTACACACCATGGTATTGTCATATTTATTTCAAGGACCAAAAATTTTTTAAGAGATCATGTATCATTTTTATATATCAGTACTTTAAACTTTTACCTAAAATTAGAAGGAAGAAAAAATTGCTCCAGAAAACGTTTTAAAAAATAAAATTTATTCCTCCTAATTTCATTCCTTTAGGTAATAAATGCTCTGTGACAAAAATTTGTTAAATATATGTGAATTTCCTTTATGATTGAGAACGAGCTTCACTTCATTTATTTATTATTTACATAGAAAATGTGGGATGGAGTTAAACTAGAATTTAACCATTAAAAAATACCTATTGTTTATTTTATCCCACTGTGCTTCCTTCCTTAAAGCAAAACATTGCATGCAACATCATTGTTTTGTGTCTCTTCCTTAGATAGTCTTTTCTGTAAAAGATATTAAACTTCCTTTTAGTTTTAATTATGAATTTGCCTTTTATTCCACATGCAATGAATTGTAATGCTATTAATTAAATGCTTCCTAATATTCGAATTTTTTTTTTCAAAACAATATGTATTTCTTTTGGTGGTAAGCGCGCTATTTGATGACCAGCAGTATAAAAGGGGAAATAAGAGTTTCATACCTCCAGTGGGGAACTGATTTAATTTTGAACATACTCTACTTTCTTATATTAAAATCATTGAGGGAAAATACACTGTTTAGTTAGGTATTGATTGAGGAATTTTCTGAAAATCTAGATTCAAATAATTATACTTTCCTTTTTATGGTGTTTTTCATTCTATCATACACTTGGGTGCATCTCTGCTCACCAAAGAAGCAGTTTCGTTTAGTTATATTAACGACCAGTCGTAAAGTAACACTAGGGCTATTTTGGTACGGTGCCTCGTAAATTTGAGCCGCAGTCAGATGACGAGGATAACACCTGAACTGATATTACCCTCTACACGCCACAATACACCAGGGGTAGGACATTACGCCAGGAGAGACTCGACATGCCTCAAACCCGCTTACACGATAGTTCCTGTGCGGAATCTGGTCTCAAACCTGATATCCTCCGTTTCCGAAGCCGAGATCTTACCACCTGGTCACCGCTGCCTAAACGTGAAGGGTAAAATAAGAATGATTTTCGATGATGAAATGATTTCGAAAATGAACTCTATCTGTGATTTGAAAATGATTCTTTATGATAGCTTTGAAAAAAAATATATGATGGTTTTAGTTTATTTAATAACATATATATAGAGAGGGAAAAGTTATAATTGCATAATGTTTTCATCAAAGAAAGCAAAGTCGAACCACAACTTAGCAAGGTAGTTTTTCCAATGAAAATTTTTAAAGATTATTTTTTGTCGATTAGCGTTCTCCCAATTAATATTTTATAATCTCTCGAATCAGCTTTTATTTTTGGAAGTTTTGGTTCATGATCTAAATCGGGATATGATATAGATCGTGACCTAAATAAATACAGATTCAGAAAAAATAAAAATAATAATAACTGCCTTTGGAAGCTATATTAGCTCATACTACGCAGAGCTCCTTTTTTTTAAGTTTTCTGTTTTTCTGTTCGATCCACAGCACTCTCAAGTCATGATTCTTAAAAGAAAATTATAGTAATTGATAAAAGTTGAGCTATTTCAACAACATCATCGAAGCATAAAATGTATTGTTAAACCTCTCAGTCTGGTACTTTGTGTAACAACCGTGTTTCTTTTCAAAAGTTCTGTCAAGAAATGCAATAGCATCTAAAAGGACGCTCTTAATAGCTGGTATAAAATAGAGGATCCCACTTATATGGTGTATTTAAAGCAAATGCATACTCTGACTTACTTGAAAGTTCTCGGAAATTATTCTATCAAAGCTAACTGACCGAGTGTCTCTTTTGAACAAATCACACTCCACGGATCTTAAATCAATTGCTTAAAGAAAGGGAAGTGAAGTTGCGGTCTGATATCCCTTGTCTCAATCTCCAGCCGTAATTAATTTCATTTATTGAATGATGCCTTCAGGATTGATGGAATTTAAAAAATTATTCTTCGGCTCTTCCTGAAAGGAAAAACATACAAACATGTAAATTATATGTGTATGCTAGCGCATCCATGCGTGTATAAAAGTTCTTAACCGTAGTCCTTCTTTTTGAATAAGTGCATAAAACATTCTACATAAAGGATTTCTATCATTTTCTGAACTAAATTTGGAGCTACCTCACATTTCCGTGGCTGGCTGGGATAGTATCCGAAGTTTATTGCATATGGCACTGCACAAAATTATTATTAAATACTATAAAGAACTGGTTGCAGATTTTGCTTAATTTTCATGTTGGTTGAGGTTTTTAGTTTTCTATATTGTTTTAAGCAGAATGTAATGATAGCTAACTTAATAAATGTTTACAGTAAAATAATTTCTTCTTAGTTGTAAGCAAATAACGGCCCTTTGAAAACGACTGAAGATTTATACATATTTTTTTCCTGTTATTTTTCAAAGTTCTTACGCCTCTAACCATTCTGTTTAGATCAATGGTAATAATATATCGATATAATTAAAAATTACAAAGGTAATACTATGATGTAATATAATATATTATAGTAAAACTGTAAATATATGGATTTCTCCAAATTTTTCAATATCTTATATAATGTTTTCATGGGAATCTGGAATTTCATAAAAGAATAGAGCGTTTTTTTTTATTATTATTATTCTGTCACTACTAATATGAACCTCTCTCTATTTTTATCCTATTGTGGGAAGTAAATCGGAGGATTTTCTTTACAATAGTACCTTTATTTTTTTTCCTGAAAGCATGCATATGTTGGTGGAAGAAATCCATAAAAATTTAAGGGATTCGAATACTAGAAATAGCTCTTTTTCCAAAGAAGATAAAATACGATGAAAGACATTTCCGAAAATATTGACATAAGAATCGGAAAGCTATCACTTAGGAAAGAAGTAAATTGACATCGGATTTTATGCATAGAACATTTTATCGGATGCAACTGTTGCTAGTCCACATGTAAAAGGAAAATATAGGGAGAAATATTTTAAGGAATACTTTTTATTGGAAAGTAACTCGAAGCAATTTTAAAGCTATTTTTTTTAAATGGGAAGCTGCTAATATACTTTAAACGTATACATATTCGAAATGGGTAGTGGTTCTGACATTAAAGTTATTTGTAGTTTAATTTGGATAATTTTTTAATGTGAATGGTTAAAAACAGTTTGTTGTGGTAAAAAAGCATCAAATGAGGTAAAATGCATTCTTAAATGAGCGTTGATAATTGAAATT